>JARYGA010028769.1:0-29193 GCA_030545235.1 Helianthus tuberosus | reverse complement strand
ACATTTTAGAGATATATACAGTCAATAAAATCAAGAGCAATGGTGATATATATGCGGATTAGACCCCAAAAAATAAACACTCAAAAAATGGCTACAATTTAAGGAATATTTTTAGTGATGGAATCAGATTCCTAATTGATGGAGAAAGGTCTGGTTGCAGGAAAAGCTACTTCCAGGAGGTTGTCAAGTGTTTTCGCTCGACGATTCCATCCCTGGGTGGTTGGTTTAGCCGTTGTTCCTGTAACTAAAATCCTAGCCCGGTATATCCCATTTTAGTTTTACGCCATTGTGAACCTTACGCCTTTTTTACTCTCTGATCGAGGTTCTCGGCATTGAAAAATCTTCGTCAACTAAATCACACGTGTATATGTTGACATTTAAGAGATATACAGTCAAGAAAATCAAGAGCAATGGTGATATATATGGGGATTAGACACCAAAAAATAAACACTCAAAAAATGGCTATAATTTAAGGAATGTGTTTAGTGACGGCATCAGATTCCTAATTGATAGAGAAAGGTCTGGTGGCAAGAAAAGCTGCTTCCAGGAGGTTGTCAAGTGTTTTCGCTCGACGATTCCGTTCTTGGGTGGTTGGTTTAGCCCTTGTTCCTGTAACTCGAATCTTAGCCCGGTATATCCCATTTTAGTTTTACACCATTATGAACCTTACGCCATTTTTACTTTCTGATCGAGATTCTCGGCGTTGAAAAACCTTTGTAAACTACATCACTCGTGTTTATGTTGACATTTAAGAGATATGCAGTCAAGAAAATCAAGATAAATGGTGATATATATACGAATTAGATACCAAAAAATAAACACTTAAAAAAATGGCTTCAATTTAAGGAATGTGTTCACTGACGGCATCAGATTCCTAATTGATGGAGAAAGGACTGGTGGCAAGAAAAGCTGCTTCCAGGAGGTTGTCAAGTGTTTTCGCTCGACGATTCCATTCTTGGGTGGTTGGTTTGGCCCTTCTTCCGGTAACTCTAATCCTAGCCCGGTATATCCTATTTTAGTTTTACTCCATTGTGAACCTTACGCTTTTTTTACTCTCTGATCGAGGTTCTCGACATTGAAAAATCTTCGTCAACTAAATCACACGTGTATATGTTGACGTTTAAGAGATATACAGTCAAGAAAATCAAAAGCAATGGTGATATATATGCGGATTAGACACCAAAAAATAAACACTAAAAAAATGGCTACAATTTAAGGAATATGTTTAGTGACGGAATCAGATTCCCAATTGATAGAGAAAGGTTTGGTGGCAAGAAAAGCTACTTCCAGGAGATTATCAAGTGTTTTCGCTCGACGATTCCATCCTTGGGTGTTTGGTTTTGCCCTTGTTCCTGTAACTCGAATCCTAGCCGGGTATATCCCATTTTAGTTTTACACCATTGTGAATCTTACGCCTTTTTTTCTCTCTGATGGAGGTTCTCGGCATTGAAAAAATATTCGTCAACTAAATCACACATGTATATGTTGACGTTTAAGAGATATACAGTCAAGAAAATCAAGAGCAATGGTGATATATATGAGGATTAGACACCAAAAAATAAACACTTAAAAAATGGCTACAATTTAAGGAATATGTTTAGTGACGGAATTAGATTCCCAATTGATGGAGAAAGGTTTGGTGGCAAGAAAAGCTACTTCCTGGAGATTATCAATTGTTTTCGCTCGACGATTCCATCCTTGGGTTTTTGGTTTAGCCCTTGTTCCTGTAACTTGAATACTAGCCTGGTATATCCCATTTTAGTTTTACACCATTGTGAATCTTACGCCTTTTTTACTCTCTGATTGAGGTTTTCGGCATTGAAAAAATCTTCGTCAACTAAATCACACGTGTATATGTTGACATTTAAGAGATATACATTCAAGAAAATCAAGAGCAATCGTGATATATATGCGGATTAGACACCAAAAAATAAACACTAAAAAAATGTCTACAATTTAAGGAATTTGTTTAGTGACGGCATCAGATTTCTAATTGATGGAGAAAGGTCTGGTGGCAAGAAAAGATGCTTCAAGGAGGTTGTCAAGTGTTTTCGCTTGACGATTCCATTCTTGGGTGGTTGGTTTAGCCCATGTTTCTATAACTCGAATCCTAGCCCGGTATATCCCATTTTAGTTTTACACCATTGTGAACGTTACGCCTTTTTAACTCTCTGATCGAGGTTCTCGGCATTGAAAAATATTCGTAAACTAAATCACACGTGTATATGTTGACATTTAAGAGATATACACTCAAGAAAATCAAGAGCAATGGTGATATATATCCGGATTAGACACCAAAAAATAAACACTAAAAAAATGGCTACAATTTAAGGAATATGTTTAGAGACGGAATCAGATTCCTAATTGATGGAGAAAGGTCTGGTGGCAAGAAAAGCTGCTTCCAGGAGGTTGCCTAGTGTTTTCGCTCGACGATTCCATTCTTGGGTGGTTGGTTTAGCCCTCGTTCCTGTAACTCGAATCCTAGCCCGGTATATCCCATTTTAGTTTTACACCTTTATGAACCTTACGCCTTTTTTACTCTCTGATCGAGTTTCTCGGCATTGAAAAATCTTAGTAAACTAAATCACTCGTGTATATGTTGACATTTAAGAGATAGACAGTCAAGAAAATCAAGAGAAATGGTGATATATATGCGGATTAGACACCAAAAAATAAACACTCAAAAAATGGCTACAATTTAAGGAATGTGTTTACTGATGGCATCGGATTCCTAACTGATTGAGAAAGGTCTGGTGGCAAGAAAAGCTGCTTCCAGGAGGTTGTCAAGTGTTTTCGCTCGACGATTCCATTCTTGGGTGGTTGGTTTGGCCCTTGTTCCGGTAACTCGAATCCTAGCCCGGTATATCCCATTTTAGTTTTACACCATTGTGAACCTTACGCCTTTTTTACTCTCTGATCGAGGTTCTCGGCATTTACAAATCTTCGTCAACTAAATCACACGTGTATATGTTGACATTTAAGAGATATACATTCAAGAAAATCAAGAGCAATGGTGATATATATGCGGATTAGACACCAAAAAATAAACACTAAAAAAATTGCTACAATTTAAGGAATATGTTTAGTGACGGAATCAGATTCCTAATTGATGTAGAAAGGTCTGGTGGCAAGAAAAGCTACTTCCAGGAGGTTGTCAACTGTTTTCGCTCGACAATTCCATTCTTGGGTGGTTGGTTTAGCCCTTGTTCCAGTAACTCGAATCCTAGCCGGTATATCACATTTTAGTTTTACACCATTGTGAACCTTACGCCTTTTTTACTCTCTAATCGAGGTTCTCGGCATTGAAAAATCTTCGTTAACTAAATCGCACGTGTATATGTTCACATTTAAGAGATATACAGTCAAGAAAATCAAGAGCAATGGTGATATATATGCGGATTAGTCCCCAAAAAATAAACACTCAAAAAATGGCTACAATTTAAGGAATATGTTTAGTGACGGAATCAGATTCCTAATTGATGGAGAAAGGTGTGGTGGCAAGAAAAGCTGCTTCCAGGAGGTTGTCAAGTGTTTTCGCACGACGATTCCATTCCTGGGCGGTTGATTTGGCCCTTGTTCCGGTAACTCGAATCTTAGCCCGGTATAACCCATTTTAGTTTTCACCATTGTGAACCTTACGCCATTTTTACTCTCTGATCGAGGTTCTCGGCATTGAAAAATCGTCATAAACTAAATCACACTTGTATATGTTGACATTTAAGAGATATACAGTCAAGAAAATCAAGAGCAATGGTGATATATATGCGGATTAGACACCAAAAAGTAAACACTCGAAAAATGGCTACAATTTAAGGAATGTGTTTAGTGACGGCATCGGATTCCTAATTAATTGAGAAAGGTCTTGTGACACCCCAGGAAAACCAGTAAACTACACAACACAACTAGCTTCCTCAGTAACCGCGTGCTAAATTTCGGGACGAAATTTCTTTCAAGTTGGGGATAATGTGACAACCCGAACTTTTCAAGTTAGTGTCGTTTAGCTTAGCGATTCTAAAATCCTCATTGCTTTCCTTCATGATGCATTACTTGATTTAGACACGTTAAATATTGTGTGTTAACTTTAAACGAAAGTGATAACTGATTTCGTTGTGGGCCACGAGTGATTTGGACCACACTCCTTTTAGCTACATGTTATCTTAGGCCCAAATATCAAAGTCTTGGTGGGCCGGTTCTTAAAACGTGAGATTTAAATGTGGGTTTAATATAATGTGGGTCTAAAATACACACGGAAATTTTGATTGGGCCGTTTAAAGCCCAAGTAGATAATTGTTAGGGGCCGGCTATGGGTCCTAATTTCCTACCGGTTCTAGTTTTTATAAGTATGAGATCACGTAACAAATTAACACACATACACAAACCCTAGATTCTCCTTAGGCGCACAACGGCAGTAGCAGCCCCCTTCGAAGCACTGATTCACCGGTTAGTATGTTATGTTTGCTCGCAATCCTTGTTGATTTTATGACCATGATTATTGTTGATGTTGTGTTTGATGATTAATATGTTAATGGTTGTGTGATATTTGCTATAATGGAAATTAGAAATTGATCAAATGATTGATGCATGGAAACCGATTTGAATGGTGATAATAGTTGCCAGCCTTATTTAATATATATATATTGCATGTGAATTGTACTGAAAGTGCAGCCAACTTAATGTTGTGCATGTGATGCCATAGGAATTGTCGGCTAGTTGCATGTGATCTCACTAATAATGGCGGTCCAATGGTATTAGGTTAGGGGTACAGTTGTCGACCATATAACCCATGATTTCATGTGAATAATTAAGGAATAGGTAATTGTTTATATTGGTGTGTGAATTGATTTATGTAATTGTTGTTGAAGATGATGGCTAGCCAACGAAATCACAGCATTGGACGAAAACACTTGTGTGTTTTCATCACACTTGAAGTCAACGAAAACAGGAGATTTCGTCCATGAAGGGTTTTCATCTAAAAGTGTTTTCACCATTAATGTGTTTTTGTCTCTTATGATCTCATGTGTATTCTAGACGGTAACTCTGTTAGTTATTAACGATGTTAGTTGTTGAACCTGTTAAGTTTACTTACACTGTTAAGCATGTCAAGTATGTTAATAAGTTAACTGGGTTATGTTAACTAGGTTATGTATGTTAAGATCAATATGTATGATAACTTTGTTAAGTGGATCTAACTTGATATGAAACAATAACTACCTTAAGTATGTTAACTTTATTATGTATACTAATTCTGATAGTATCTGATTAACACTGTTAAGCTTACCAAGACTGCTGGTGAGTAACTGAGTTAAAACAAGCTGAGAAAGCCTTTAATGTAAAACTAGAGTTGTATGAATGAGATTAACTGCTTGTGTGTTACATGATATCAACTGTCAAACACACTCTGGGATATTGATTGCATGCGAAATCTTACAAACATGTACTGATTGAGTATACGTGCACACTATAGGACGTGATTGATTACTTGCGAGCACATAGTTAGCATACCGAGCAAACCAAGGTGAGTTCACACTCTTACCAAGGCATGGGATTCCCGGGGTTGGGAATGGGTTTGGATGATTACTTATGCTTAAATTGTTATCGGAATTACATACCATAGGCCTCGGGAGAGGAAGGTTATTGGTAGGTACTGCTAGACTAGTGATACATATACTTCTCTTCGCACACACGCCGGGAATGGCTGCGATAATAGAACTAATCTTCGCACACACGCCGGGAATGGCTGCGATAATAGAACTAATCTTCGCACACATGCCTGGAATGGCTGCGAGCTATACTCTAAACTTCGCACACATGCCGGGTGGGCTGCGATATAAATATACCTAGTCTAGAAAACTTGGGAAACACACCACAATTTTCGCACACATGTCTAGGAGACTGCGATTCAAGTACATACGATGTATGGGTTACTAAACGAACATATGGTTTACAATACAATTGCTATAACTGAACAACCAACTGTGAACTCGCTCAACTTTGTTGTTGACTTTCTGTTACATGCCTTGCAGGACCTTAGGTACACATGGAGCTTGCACGGGAGGCGCGGTCGTTGTGGGCACGGATTGTGGATGTTTTGAAGAAAACTTTATGACTCTTTAAACTTAAGACTTGTGTTGGATTTTCATACTATGCTTCCGCTACTTATACTATGTTTTAATGGAACACCAATTGTATTGTGATGGATTACATTTATTTTTACTTATTACCTATATGTTCAATATGATTGGTGGCTTGATCCTGGTCATGTCACGCCTCCATGCGGTGATACTCCGCGTGTGGATTTTGGGGGTGTGACAGGTCTGGTGGCAAGAAAAGCTGTTTCCAGGAGGTTGTCAAGTGTTTTCGCTCGTCGATTCCATTCTTGGGTGGTTGGTTTGGCCCTTGTTCCTGTAACTCGAATCCTGGTCTGGTGTATCCCACTTTAGTTTTACACCATTGTGAACCTTACGCCTTTTTTACTCTCTGATCGAGGTTCTCGGTATTGAAAAATATTCGTAAACTAAATCACACGTGTGTATGTTGACATTTAAGAGATATACAGTCAAGAAAATCAAGAGCAATGGTGTTATATATGCGGATTAGACACCAAAAAATAAACAGTCAAAAAATGGCTACAATTTAAGGAATGTGTTTAGTGACGGCATCAAATTCCTAATTGATGGAGAAAGGTCTGGTGGCAAGAAAAGCTGCTTCCAGGAGGTTGTCAAGTGTTTTCGCACGACGATTCCATTCTTGGGTTGTTGGTTTGGCCATTGCTCCGGTAACTCGAATCCTAGCCCGGTATATCCCATTTTAGTTTTACACCATTGTGAACCTTACGCCTTTTTTACTCTCTGATCAAGGTTCTCCGCATTGAAAAATCTTCATAAAGTACATCACACGTGTATATGGTGACATTTTAGAGATATACAGTCAAGAAAATCAATAGCAATGGTGATATATATGCGGATTAGACACCAAAAAATAAACACTCAAAAAATGGTTACAATTTAAGGAGAAAGGTCTAGTGGCAAGAAAAGCTGCTTCCAGGAGGTTGTCAAGTGTTTTCGCTCGACGATTCTATTCTTGGGTGGTTGGTTTGGCCCTTGTTCCTGTAACTCGAATCCTAGCTCGGTATTTTAGTTTTACACCATTGTGAACCTTACGCCTTTTTTACTCTCTGATCGAGGTTCTCGGCATTGAAAAATCTTCGTAATATGTTGACAATTAAGAGATATACAGTCAAGAAAATCAAGAGCAATGGTAATATATATGCGGATTAGACACCAAAAAATAAACACTCAAAAAATGGCTACAATTTAAGGAATGTGTTTACTGACGGCATCAGATTCCTAATTGATGGAGAAAGGTCTGGGGGCTGGAAAAGCTGTTTTCAGGAGGTTGTCAAGTGTTTTCGCTTGCCGATTCCATTCTTGGGTGGTTGGTTTGGCCTTTGTTCCTGTAAATCGAATCCTAGCCCCCATTTTAGTTTTACACCATTGTGAACCTTACGCCTTTTTTACTCTCTGATCAAGGTTCTCGGTATTGAAAAATGTTCATAAACTAAATCACACGTGTATATTGTGACATATTAGAGATATACAGTCAATAAAATCAATAGCAATGGTGATATATATGCGGATTAGACACCAAAAAATAAACACTCAAAAAATGGCTACAATTTAAGGATTGGGTTTAGTGACGGCATTAAATTCCAAATTGATGGAGAAAGGTCTGGTGGCAAGAAAAGCTGCTTCCAGGAGGTTGTCAAGGGTTTTCGCTCGACGATTCCATTCTTGGGTGGTTGGTTTGGCCCTTGTCCCTTTAACTCGAATTCTAGCCCGGTATATCCCATTTTAGTTTTACACCATCGTGAACCTTACGCCTTTTTTACTCTCTGATCGAGGTTCTCGGCATTGAAAAATCTTCGTAAAGTATATCACACGTGTATATGTTGTCACTTAAGAGATATACAGTCAAGAAAATCAAGAGCAATGGTGATATATACGAGGATTAGACACCAAAGAATAAACACTAAAAAATGGCTACAATTTAAGGAATGTGTTTACGGACGGCATCAGATTCCTAATTGATGGAGAAAGGTCTGGTGGCAAGAAAAGCTGCATCCAGGAGGTTGTCAAGTGTTTTGGCTCGATGATTCCATTCTTGGGTGGTTGGTTTGACCCTTGTTCCTTTAACTCGAATCCTAGCCCGGTATATCCCATTTTAGTTTTACACCATTGTGAACCTTACGCCTTTTTTACTCTCTGATCGAGGTTCTCGGCATTGAAAATCTTCGTAAACTAAATCACACGTGTATATGTTGACATATAAGAGAAATACAATCCAGAAAATCAAGAGCAATGGTGATATATATGCGGTTTAGACACCAAAAAATAAACAATCAAAAAATGGCTACAATTTAAGAAATATGTTTAGTGACGGAATCAGATTCCTAATTGATGGAGAAAGGTCTGGTGGCTAGAAAAGCTGATTCTAGGAGGTTGTCAAGTGTTTTCACTCGACGATTCCATTCTTGGGTGGTTGGTTTAGCCCTTGTTCCTGTAACTCGAATCCTAGCCCGGTATATACCATTTTAGTTTTACACCATTATGAACCTTACGCCTTTTTTACTCTCTGATCGAGGTTCTCGGCATTGAAAAATCTTCGTAAACTAAATCACACGTGTATATGTTGACATTTAAGAGAAATACAGTCCAGAAAATCAAGAGCAATGGTGTTATATATGCGGATTAGACACCAAAAAATAAACACTCAAAAAATGGCTACAATTTAAGGAATGTGTTTAGTTAAGGCATCAGATTCCTAATTGATGGAGAAAGTTACGGTGGCAAGAAAAGCTGCTTCCAGGAGGTTGTCAAGGGTTTTCGCTCGACGATTCCATTCTTGGGTGGTTGGTTTGGCCCTTGTCTGTTTAACTCGAATTCTAGCCCGGTATATCTCATTTTAGTTTTACACCATCGTGAACCTTACGCCTTTTTTACTCTCTGATCGAGGTTCTCGGCATTGAAAAATCTTCCTAAAGTATATCACACGTGTATATGTTGTCATTTAAGAGATATACAGTCAAGAAAATCAAGAGCAATGGTGATATATATGAGGATTAGACACCAAAGAATAAACACTAAAAAATGGCTACAATTTAAGGAATGTGTTTACGGACGGCATCAGATTCCTAATTGATGGAGAAAGGTCTGGTGGCAAGAAAAGCTGCATCCAGGAGGTTGTCAAGTGTTTTGGCTCGTTGATTCCATTCTTGGGTGGTTGGTTTGACCCTTGTTCCTGTAACTCGAATCCTGGTCTGGTGTATCCCACTTTAGTTTTACACCATTGTGAACCTTACGCCTTTTTTACTCTCTGATCGAGGTTCTCGGTATTGAAAAATATTCGTAAACTAAATCACACGTGTGTATGTTGACATTTAAGAGATATACAGTCAAGAAAATCAAGAGCAATGGTGTTATATATGCGGATTAGACACCAAAAAATAAACAGTCAAAAAATGGCTACAATTTAAGGAATGTGTTTAGTGACGGCATCAAATTCCTAATTGATGGAGAAAGGTCTGGTGGCAAGAAAAGCTGCTTCCAGGAGGTTGTCAAGTGTTTTCGCACGACGATTCCATTCTTGGGTTGTTGGTTTGGCCATTGCTCCGGTAACTCGAATCCTAGCCCGGTATATCCCATTTTAGTTTTACACCATTGTGAACCTTACGCCTTTTTTACTCTCTGATCAAGGTTCTCCGCATTGAAAAATCTTCATAAAGTACATCACACGTGTATATGGTGACATTTTAGAGATATACAGTCAAGAAAATCAATAGCAATGGTGATATATATGCGGATTAGACACCAAAAAATAAACACTCAAAAAATGGTTACAATTTAAGGAGAAAGGTCTAGTGGCAAGAAAAGCTGCTTCCAGGAGGTTGTCAAGTGTTTTCGCTCGACGATTCTATTCTTGGGTGGTTGGTTTGGCCCTTGTTCCTGTAACTCGAATCCTAGCTCGGTATTTTAGTTTTACACCATTGTGAACCTTACGCCTTTTTTACTCTCTGATCGAGGTTCTCGGCATTGAAAAATCTTCGTAATATGTTGACAATTAAGAGATATACAGTCAAGAAAATCAAGAGCAATGGTAATATATATGCGGATTAGACACCAAAAAATAAACACTCAAAAAATGGCTACAATTTAAGGAATGTGTTTACTGACGGCATCAGATTCCTAATTGATGGAGAAAGGTCTGGGGGCTGGAAAAGCTGTTTTCAGGAGGTTGTCAAGTGTTTTCGCTTGCCGATTCCATTCTTGGGTGGTTGGTTTGGCCTTTGTTCCTGTAAATCGAATCCTAGCCCCCATTTTAGTTTTACACCATTGTGAACCTTACGCCTTTTTTACTCTCTGATCAAGGTGCTCGGTATTGAAAAATGTTCATAAACTAAATCACACGTGTATATTGTGACATATTAGAGATATACAGTCAATAAAATCAATAGCAATGGTGATATATATGCGGATTAGACACCAAAAAATAAACACTCAAAAAATGGCTACAATTTAAGGATTGGGTTTAGTGACGGCATTAAATTCCAAATTGATGGAGAAAGGTCTGGTGGCAAGAAAAGCTGCTTCCAGGAGGTTGTCAAGGGTTTTCGCTCGACGATTCCATTCTTGGGTGGTTGGTTTGGCCCTTGTCCCTTTAACTCGAATTCTAGCCCGGTATATCCCATTTTAGTTTTACACCATCGTGAACCTTACGCCTTTTTTACTCTCTGATCGAGGTTCTCGGCATTGAAAAATCTTCGTAAAGTATATCACACGTGTATATGTTGTCACTTAAGAGATATACAGTCAAGAAAATCAAGAGCAATGGTGATATATATGAGGATTAGACACCAAAGAATAAACACTAAAAAATGGCTACAATTTAAGGAATGTGTTTACGGACGGCATCAGATTCCTAATTGATGGAGAAAGGTCTGGTGGCAAGAAAAGCTGCATCCAGGAGGTTGTCAAGTGTTTTGGCTCGATGATTCCATTCTTGGGTGGTTGGTTTGACCCTTGTTCCTTTAACTCGAATCCTAGCCCGGTATATCCCATTTTAGTTTTACACCATTGTGAACCTTACGCCTTTTTTACTCTCTGATCGAGGTTCTCGGCATTGAAAATCTTCGTAAACTAAATCACACGTGTATATGTTGACATATAAGAGAAATACAGTCCAGAAAATCAAGAGCAATGGTGATATATATGCGGTTTAGACACCAAAAAATAAACAATCAAAAAATGGCTACAATTTAAGAAATATGTTTAGTGACGGAATCAGATTCCTAATTGATGGAGAAAGGTCTGGTGGCTAGAAAAGCTGATTCTAGGAGGTTGTCAAGTGTTTTCACTCGACGATTCCATTCTTGGGTGGTTGGTTTAGCCCTTGTTCCTGTAACTCGAATCCTAGCCCGGTATATACCATTTTAGTTTTACACCATTATGAACCTTACGCCTTTTTTACTCTCTGATCGAGGTTCTCGGCATTGAAAAATCTTCGTAAACTAAATCACACGTGTATATGTTGACATTTAAGAGAAATACAGTCCAGAAAATCAAGAGCAATGGTGTTATATATGCGGATTAGACACCAAAAAATAAACACTCAAAAAATGGCTACAATTTAAGGAATGTGTTTAGTTAAGGCATCAGATTCCTAATTGATGGAGAAAGTTACGGTGGCAAGAAAAGCTGCTTCCAGGAGGTTGTCAAGGGTTTTCGCTCGACGATTCCATTCTTGGGTGGTTGGTTTGGCCCTTGTCTGTTTAACTCGAATTCTAGCCCGGTATATCTCATTTTAGTTTTACACCATCGTGAACCTTACGCCTTTTTTACTCTCTGATCGAGGTTCTCGGCATTGAAAAATCTTCCTAAAGTATATCACACGTGTATATGTTGTCATTTAAGAGATATACAGTCAAGAAAATCAAGAGCAATGGTGATATATATGAGGATTAGACACCAAAGAATAAACACTAAAAAATGGCTACAATTTAAGGAATGTGTTTACGGACGGCATCAGATTCCTAATTGATGGAGAAAGGTCTGGTGGCAAGAAAAGCTGCATCCAGGAGGTTGTCAAGTGTTTTGGCTCGTTGATTCCATTCTTGGGTGGTTGGTTTGACCCTTGTTCCTGTAACTCGAATCCTGGTCTGGTGTATCCCACTTTAGTTTTACACCATTGTGAACCTTACGCCTTTTTTACTCTCTGATCGAGGTTCTCGGAATTGAAAAATATTCGTAAACTAAATCACACGTGTGTATGTTGACATTTAAGAGATATACAGTCAAGAAAATCAAGAGCAATGGTGTTATATATGCGGATTAGACACCAAAAAATAAACAGTCAAAAAATGGCTACAATTTAAGGAATGTGTTTAGTGACGGCATCAAATTCCTAATTGATGGAGAAAGGTCTAGTGGCAAGAAAAGCTGCTTCCAGGAGGTTGTCAAGTGTTTTCGCACGACGATTCCATTCTTGGGTTGTTGGTTTGGCCATTGCTCCGGTAACTCGAATCCTAGCCCGGTATATCCCATTTAGTTTTACACCATTGTGAACCTTACGCCTTTTTTACTCTCTGATCAAGGTTCTCCGCATTGAAAAATCTTCATAAAGTACATCACACGTGTATATGGTGACATTTTAGAGATATACAGTCAAGAAAATCAATAGCAATGGTGATATATATGCGGATTAGACACCAAAAAATAAACACTCAAAAAATGGTTACAATTTTAGGAGAAAGGTCTAGTGGCAAGAAAAGCTGCTTCCAGGAGGTTGTCAAGTGTTTTCGCTCGACGATTCTATTCTTGGGTGGTTGGTTTGGCCCTTGTTCCTGTAACTCGAATCCTAGCTCGGTATTTTAGTTTTACACCATTGTGAACCTTACGCCTTTTTTACTCTCTGATCGAGGTTCTCGGCATTGAAAAATCTTCGTAATATGTTGACAATTAAGAGATATACAGTCAAGAAAATCAAGAGCAATGGTAATATATATGCGGATTAGACACCAAAAAATAAACACTCAAAAAATGGCTACTATTTAAGGAATGTGTTTACTGACGGCATCAGATTCCTAATTGATGGAGAAAGGTCTGGGGGCTGGAAAAGCTGTTTTCAGGAGGTTGTCAAGTGTTTTCGCTTGCCGATTCCATTCTTGGGTGGTTGGTTTGGCCTTTGTTCCTGTAAATCGAATCCTAGCCCCCATTTTAGTTTTACACCATTGTGAACCTTACGCCTTTTTTACTCTCTGATCAAGGTTCTCGGTATTGAAAAATGTTCATAAACTAAATCACACGTGTATATTGTGACATATTAGAGATATACAGTCAATAAAATCAATAGCAATGGTGATATATATGCGGATTAGACACCAAAAAATAAATACTCAAAAAATGGCTACAATTTAAGGATTGGGTTTAGTGACGGCATTAAATTCCAAATTGATGGAGAAAGGTCTGGTGGCAAGAAAAGCTGCTTCCAGGAGGTTGTCAAGGGTTTTCGCTCGACGATTCCATTCTTGGGTGGTTGGTTTGGCCCTTGTCCCTTTAACTCGAATTCTAGCCCGGTATATCCCATTTTAGTTTTACACCATCGTGAACCTTACGCCTTTTTTACTCTCTGATCGAGGTTCTCGGCATTGAAAAATCTTCGTAAAGTATATCACACGTGTATATGTTGTCACTTAAGAGATATACAGTCAAGAAAATCAAGAGCAATGGTGATATATATGAGGATTAGACACCAAAGAATAAACACTAAAAAATGGCTACAATTTAAGGAATGTGTTTACGGACGGCATCAGATTCCTAATTGATGGAGAAAGGTCTGGTGGCAAGAAAAGCTGCATCCAGGAGGTTGTCAAGTGTTTTGGCTCGATGATTCCATTCTTGGGTGTTTGGTTTGACACGTGTTCCTTTAACTCGAATCCTAGCCCGGTATATCCCATTTTAGTTTTACACCATTGTGAACCTTACGCCTTTTTTACTCTCTGATCGAGGTTCTCGGCATTGAAAAATCTTCGTAAACTAAATCACACGTGTATATGTTGACATTTAAGAGAAATACAGTCCAGAAAATCAAGAGCAATGGTGATATATATGCGGTTTAGACACCAAAAAATAAACAATCAAAAAATGGCTACAATTTAAGAAATATGTTTAGTGACGGAATCAGATTCCTAATTGATGGAGAAAGGTCTGGTGGCTAGAAAAGCTGATTCTAGGAGGTTGTCAAGTGTTTTCACTCGACGATTCCATTCTTGGGTGGTTGGTTTAGCCCTTGTTCCTGTAACTCGAATCCTAGCCCGGTATATACCATTTTAGTTTTACACCATTATGAACCTTACGCCTTTTTTACTCTCTTATCGAGGTTCTCGGCATTGAAAAATCTTCGTAAACTAAATCACACGTGTATATGTTGACATTTAAGAGAAATACAGTCCAGAAAATTAAGAGCAATGGTGTTATATATGCGGATTAGACACCAAAAAATAAACACTCAAAAAATGGCTACAATTTAAGGAATGTGTTTAGTGAAGGCATCAGATTCCTAATTGATGGAGAAAGTTATGGTGGCAAGAAAAGCTGCTTCCAGGAGGTTGTCAAGGGTTTTCGCTCGACGATTCCATTCTTGGGTGGTTGGTTTGGCCCTTGTCCGTTTAACTCGAATTCTAGCCCGGTATATCCCATTTTAGTTTTACACCATCGTGAACCTTACGCCTTTTTTACTCTCTGATCGAGGTTCTCGGCATTGAAAAATCTTTGTAAACTAAATCACACGTGTATATGTTGTCATTTAAGAGATATACAGTCAAGAAAATCAAGAGCAATGGTGATATATATGAGGATTAGACACCAAAGAATAAACACTAAAAAAATGGCTACAATTTAAGGAATGTGTTTACGGACGGCATCAGATTCCTAATTGATGGAGAAAGGTCTGTTGGCAAGATAAGCTGCATCCAGGAGGTTGTCAAGTGTTTTGGCTCGTTGATTCCATTCTTGGGTGGTTGGTTTGACCCTTGTTCCTTTAACTCGAATCCTAGCCCGGTATATCCCATTTTAGTTTTACACCATTGTGAACCTTACGCCTTTTTTACTCTCTGATCGAGGTTCTCGGCATTGAAAAATCTTCCTAAACTAAATCACACATATATATGTTGACATTTTAGAGATATACAGTCAATGAAATCAAGAGCAATGGTGATATATATGCGGATTAGACACCAAAAAATAAACACTCAAAAAATGGCTACAATTGAAGGAATGTGTTTAGTGATTGTATCAGATTCCTACTTGTTGGAGAAAGGTCTGGTGGCAAGAAAAGCTGCTTCCAGGAGGTGGTCAAGTGTTTTTGCTCGACGATTCCATTCTTGGGTTATTGGATTGGCCCTCTTTCCCGTAACACGAATCCTAGCCCGGTATATCCCAATTTAGTTTTACACCATTGTGAACCTTACGCCTTTTTTACTCTCTGATCGAGGTTCTCGGCATTGAAAAATCTTCCTAAACTAAATCACACATGTATATGTTGACATTTTAGAGATATACAGTCAATGGAATCAAGAGCAATGGTGATATATATGCGGATTAGACACCAAAAAATAAACACTCAAAAAATGGCTACAATTTAAGAAATATGTTTAGTGACGGAATCAGATTCCTAATTGATGGAGAAAGGTCTGGTGGCAAGAAAACCTGCTTCCAGGAGGTTGTCAAGTGTTTTCGCTCGACGATTCCATCCTTGGGTGGTTGGTTTAGCCCTTGTTCCTGTAACTCGAATCCTAGCCCAGTATATCCCATTTTAGTTTTACACCATTGTGAAACTTACGTCTTTTTTACTCTCTGATCGAGGTTCTCGGCATTGAAAAATTTTCATCAACTAAATCACATGTGTATATGTTGACATTTAAGAGATATACAGTCAATAAAATTAAGGACAATGGTGATATAAATGTGGATTAGACACCAAAAAATAAACATTCAAAAAATGGCTATAATTTAAGGAATGTGTTTAGTGACGGCATTAGATTCCTAATTGATGGAGAAAGGTCTGGTGGCAAGAAAAGCTGCTTCCAGGAGGTTGTCAAGTGTTTTCGCTCGACGATTCCATTCTTGGGTGGTTGGTTTGGCCATTGTTCCTGTAACTCGAATCCTAGCCCGGTATATCCCATTTTAGTTTTACGCCATTGTGAACCTTACGCCTTTTTTACTCTCTGATCGAGGTTCTCGGCATTGAAAAATCTTCGTAAACTAAATCACACGTGTATATGTTGACATTTAAGAGATATACAGTCAAGAAAATCAAGAGCAATGGTGATATATATGAGGATTAGACACCAAAGAATAAACACTAAAAAAATGGCTACAATTTAAGGAATGTGTTTACGGACGGCATCAGATTCCTAATTGATGGAGAAAGGTCTGGTGGCAAGAAAAGCGGCATCCAGGAGGTTGTCAAGTGTTTTGGCTCATTGATTCCATTCTTGGGTGGTTGGTTTGAACCTTGTTCCTTTAACTCGAATCCAAGCCCGGTATATCCCATTTTAGTTTTACACCATTGTGAACCTTACGCCTTTTTTACTCTCTGATCGAGGTTCTCGGCATTGAAAAATCTTCCTAAACTAAATCACACATGTATATGTTGACATTTTAGAGATATACAGTCAATGAAATCAAGAGCAATGGTGATATATATGCGGATTAGACACCAAAAAATAAACACTCAAAAAATGGCTACAATTTAAGAAACATGTTTAGTGATGGAATCAGATTCCTAATTGATGGAGAAAGGTCTGGTGGCAAGAAAACCTGCTTCCAGGAGGTTGTCAAGTGTTTTCGCTCGACGATTCCATCCTTGGGTGGTTGGTTTAGCCCTTGTTCCTGTAACTCGAATCCTAGCCCAGTATATCCCATTTTAGTTTTACACCATTGTGAACCTTACATCTTTTTTACTCTCTGATCTAGCTTCTCGGCATTGAAAAATTTTCATCAACTAAATCACATGTGTATATGTTGACATTTAAGAGATAAACAGTCAATAAAATCAAGGACAATGGTGATATAAATGTGGATTAGACACCAAAAAATAAACATTCAAAAAATGGCTATAATTTAAGGAATGTGTTTAGCGACGGCATCAGATTCCTAATTGATGGAGAGAGGTCTGGTGGCAAGAAAAGCTGCTTCCAGGAGGTTGTCAAGTGTTTTCGCTCGACGATTCCATTCTTGGGTGGTTGGTTTGGCCTTTGTTCCTGTAACTCGAATCCTAGCCCGGTATATCCCATTTTAGTTTTACACCATTGTGAACCTTACGCCTTTTTTACTCTCTGATCGAGGTTCTCGGCATTTAAAAATCTTCGTCAACTAAATCACACGTGTATATGTTGACATTTAAGAGATATACAGTCAAGAAAATCAAGAGCAATGGTGATATATATGCGGATTAGACACCAAAAAATAAACACTCAAAAAATGGCTACAATTTAAGAAATATGTTTAGTGACGGAATCAGATTCCTAATTGATGGAGAAAGGTCTGGTGGCAAGAAAAGCTACTTCCAAGAGGTTGTCAACTGTTTTCGCTCGACAATTCCATTCTTGGGTGGTTGGTTTAGCCCTTGTTCCATTAATTCGAATCCTAGCCCGGTATATCACATTTTTGTTTTACACCATTGTGAACCTTACGCCTTTTTTACTCTCTAATCGAGGTTCTCGGCATTGAAAAATATTCTTTAACTAAATCACACGTGTATATGTTGACATTTAAAAGATATACAGTCAAGAAAATCAAGAGTAATGGTGATATATATGCGGATTAGACACCAAAAAATAAACACTAAAAAAATGGCTACAATTTAAGGAATATGTTTAGTGACGGAATCAAATTCCTAATTGATGGAGAAAGGTGTGGTGGCAAGAAAAGCTGCTTCCAGGAGGTTGTCAGGTGTTTTCGCACGACGATCCATTCCTGGGCGGTTGGTTTGGCCCTTGTTCCGGTAACACGAATCCTAGCCCGGTATAACCCATTTTAGTTTTACACCATTGTGAACCTTACGCCATTTTTACTCTCTGATCGAGGTTCTCGGCATTGAAAAATCTTCATAATCTAAATCACACGTGTATATGTTGACATTTAAGAGATATACAATCAAGAAAATCAAGACCAATGGTGATATATATGCGGATTAGACACCAAAAAATAAACACTTAAAAAATGGCTACAATTTAAGGAATGTGTTTAGTGACGGCATCGGATTCCTAATTAATTGAGAAAGGTCTAGTGGCAAGAAAAGCTGTTTCCAGGAGGTTGTTAAGTGTTTTCGCTCGTCGATTCCATTATTGGGTGGTTGGTTTGGCCCTTGTTCCTGTAACTCGAATCCTGGTCTGGTGTATCCCATTTTAGTTTTACACCATTCTGAACCTTACGCCTTTTTTACTCTCTGATCGAGGTTCTCGCCATTGAAAAATCATCGTAAACTAAATCACACGTGTGTATGTTGACATTTAAGAGATTTACAGTCAAGAAAATCAAGAGCAATGGTGTTATATATGCGGATTAGACACCAAAAAATAAACACTCAAAAAATGGCTACAATTTAAGGATTGGGTTTAGTGACGGCATCAAATTCCAAATTGATGGAGAAATGTCTGGTGGCAAGAAAAGCTGCTTCCAGGAGGTTGTCAAGTGTTTTCGCTCGACGATTCCATTATTGGGTGGTTGGTTTGGCCCTTGTTCCTGTAACTCGAATCCTAGCTCAGTATTTTAGTTTTACACCATTGTGAACCTTACGCCTTTTTTACTCTCTGATCGAGGTTCTCGGCATTGAAAAATCTTCGTAATATGTTGACATTTAAGATATATACAGTCAAGAAAATCAAGAGCAATGGTAATATATATGCGGATTAGACACCAAAATATAAACACTCAAAAAATGGCTACAATTTAAGGAATGTGTTTACTGACGGCATCAGATTCCTAATTGATGGAGAAAGGTCAGGGGGCTGGAAAAGCTGTTTCCAGGAGGTTGTGAAGTGTTTTCGCTCGACGATTCCATTCTTGGGTGGTTGGTTTGGCCCTTGTTCCTGTAACTCGAATCCTAGCCCGGTGTATCCCATTTTAGTTTTACACCATTGTGAACCTTTCGCCTTTTTTACTCTCTGATTAAGGTTCTTGGCATTGAAAAAGCTTCATAAACTAAATCACACGTGTATATGGTGACATTTTAGAGATATACAGTCAAGAAAATCAATAGCAATGGCGATATATTTGCGGATTAGACACCAAAAAATAAACATTCAAAAAATGGCTACAATTTAAGGAATTTAGTGACGGAATCAGATTCCTAATTTATGGAGAAAGGTCTGGTGGCAAGAAAAGCTGCTTCTAGGAGGTTGTCAACTGTTTTCGCTCGACGATTCCATTCTTGGGTGGTTGGTTTAGCCCTTGTTCCTGTAACTCGAATCCTAGCCCGGTATATACCATTTTAGTTTTACACCATTATGAACCTTACGCCATTTTTACTCTCTGATCGAGGTTCTCGGCATTGAAAAATCTTCGTAAACTAAATCACACGTGTATATGTTGACATTTAAGAGAAATATAGTCAAGAAAATCAAAACCAATGGTGATATATATGCGGATTAGACACCAAAAAATAAACACTAAAAAAATGGCTACAATTTAAGGAATGTGTTTAGTGACGGCATCAGATTCCTAATTGATGGAGAAAGTTCTGGTGGCAAGAAAAGCTGCTTCCAGGAGGTTGTCAAGGGTTTTCGCTCGACGATTCCATTCTTGGGTGGTTGGTTTGGCCCTTGTCCTTTTAACTCGAATTCTAGCCCGGTATATCCCATTTTAGTTTTACACCATAGTGAACCTTACGCCTTTTTTACTCTCTGATCGAGGTTCTCGGCATTGAAAAATCTTCGTAATATGTTGACATTTAAGATATATACAGTCAAGAAAATCAAGAGCAATGGTAATATATATGCGGATTAGACACCAAAATATAAACACTCAAAAAATGGCTACAATTTAAGGAATGTGTTTACTGACGGCATCAGATTCCTAATTGATGGAGAAAGGTCAGGGGGCTGGAAAAGCTGTTTCCAGGAGGTTGTGAAGTGTTTTCGCTCGACGATTCCATTCTTGGGTGGTTGGTTTGGCCCTTGTTCCTGTAACTCGAATCCTAGCCCGGTGTATCCCATTTTAGTTTTACACCATTGTGAACCTTTCGCCTTTTTTACTCTCTGATTAAGGTTCTTGGCATTGAAAAAGCTTCATAAACTAAATCACACGTGTATATGGTGACATTTTAGAGATATACAGTCAAGAAAATCAATAGCAATGGCGATATATTTGCGGATTAGACACCAAAAAATAAACATTCAAAAAATGGCTACAATTTAAGGAATTTAGTGACGGAATCAGATTCCTAATTTATGGAGAAAGGTCTGGTGGCAAGAAAAGCTGCTTCTAGGAGGTTGTCAACTGTTTTCGCTCGACGATTCCATTCTTGGGTGGTTGGTTTAGCCCTTGTGCCTGTAACTCGAATCCTAGCCCGGTATATACCATTTTAGTTTTACACCATTATGAACCTTACGCCATTTTTACTCTCTGATCGAGGTTCTCGGCATTGAAAAATCTTCGTAAACTAAATCACACGTGTATATGTTGACATTTAAGAGAAATATAGTCAAGAAAATCAAAACCAATGGTGATATATATGCGGATTAGACACCAAAAAATAAACACTAAAAAAATGGCTACAATTTAAGGAATGTGTTTAGTGACGGCATCAGATTCCTAATTGATGGAGAAAGTTCTGGTGGCAAGAAAAGCTGCTTCCAGGAGGTTGTCAAGGGTTTTCGCTCGACGATTCCATTCTTGGGTGGTTGGTTTGGCCCTTGTCCTTTTAACTCGAATTCTAGCCCGGTATATCCCATTTTAGTTTTACACCATAGTGAACCTTACGCCTTTTTTACTCTCTGATCGAGGTTCTCGGCATTGAAAAATCTTCGTAAACTAAATCACACGGGTATATGTTGTCATTTAAGAGATATACAGTCAAGAAAATCAAAAGCAATGGTGATATATATGAGGATTAGACACCAAAGAATAAACACTAAAAAAATGGCTACAATTTAAGGAATGTGTTTACGGACGGCATCAGATTCCTAATTGATGGAGAAAGGTCTGGTGGCAAGAAAAGCTGCATCCAGGAGGTTGTCAAGTTTTTTGGCTCGACGATTCAATTCTTGGGTGGTTGGTTTGGCCCTTGTTCCTTTAACTCGAATCTTAGCCCGTTATATCCTATTTTAGTTTTACACCATTGTGAACCTTACGCCTTTTTTACTCTCTGATCGAGGTTCTCGGCATTGAAAAATCTTCGTAAACTAAATCTCACATGTATATGTTGACATTTTAGAGATATACAGTCAATGAAATTAAGAGCAATGATAATATATATGCGGATTAGAGACCAAAAAATAAACACTCAAAAAATGGCTACAATTTAAGAAATATGTTTAGTGACGGAATCAGATTCCTAATTGATGGAGAAAGGTCTGGTGGCAAGAAAACCTGCTTCCAGGAGGTTGTCAAGTGTTTTCGCTCGCCGATTCCATCCTTGGGTGGTTGGTTTAGCCCTTGTTCCTGTACTCGAATCCTAGCCCGGTATATCACATTTTAGTTTTACACCATGGTGAACCTTACGTCTTTTTTACTCTCTGATCGAGGTTCTCGGCATTGAAAAATCTTCATCAACTAAATCACACGTGTATATGTTGATATTTAAGAGATATACAGTCAAGAAAATCAAGGGCAATGGTGATATAAATGTGGATTAGACACCAAAAAATAAACACTCAAAAATGGCTATAATTTAAGGAATGTGTTTAGTGACGGCATCAGATTCCTAATTGATGGAGAAAGGTCTGGTGGCAAGAAAAGTTGCTTCCAGGAGGTTGTCAAGTGTTTTCGCTCGACGATTCCATTCTTGGGTGGTTGGTTTGGCCCTTGTTCCTGTAACTCGAATCTTACCCCGGTATATCCCATTTTAGTTTTACACCATTGTAAACCTTACGCCTTTTTTACTCTCTGATCGAGGTTCTCGGCATTGAAAAATATTCGTAAACTAAATCACACGTGTATATGTTGACATTTAAGAGATATACAGTCAAGAAAATCAAGAGCAATGGCGATATATATGCGGATTAGACACCAAAAAATAAACACTCAAAAAATGGCTACAATTTAAGGAATATGTTTAGTGTCGGAATCAGATTCCTAATTGATGGAGAAAGGTCTGGTGGCAAGAAAAGCTGCTTCCAGGAGGTTGTCAAGTGTTTTCGCTCGATGATTCCATGAGAGCTAGGTATAAGATACTCAAGCTGATATAAATGCCATTAAAGCTCATTTGCTCCAAACCACAGGCACTTCTCCTCCTACCATTATCTATGTTGAAAACCTTGATGATGCCAAAAAGGGGGAGAAAGGAAAGAAGGGAAAGGAAGGTTTATATCTACCACTAGATCCAAAATCTAAACCTGTGGTAGAAATTCCAAGGCCAGATGGTTCAAAGAAGGTTGATGTGACTCTAAATGCTTTTGCTGAACAAAAAACAAATAGAAAATAGACAATGGAAATAAAGGGTTCAAAAAGATTTGAACAGGAAAATAAAGTTTTGATGGAAAAGGAAGAGCAAGGTACTTCAAACAGAAGAAAGACTACCAGAAATGTCAGCCAACCTAAAACCACACCTTCCAAAACCACTAAATCTACTCCTAAAATCCCCAAAAGTTCCACACCTCAAACCTCTAAACCAACAGATGTTGAGACATCTATTGTATCAACAGTTGTTGATACTTCAGTGGTTTCAGCAAATGTTGTTTCAACCACTGCCCTCATCATTTCACCAACCACCACTCAACCCACTGTTACACCACAAACTACATCTGTATTACAAACACCACCTGCCAAAAAGCAGAAGACAACAGTTGATACATCAACAGTTGTAATGACAACAGTGGTTAAGACACCAGTTGTTTCAACAGCTGTTAGTCAGTCACCCATCACTTCAAACACCCCTTCACAAGCCATAATCCTTTATGTTCCAAAACCTCAAACAAAAACACCTTATCCCAAAAAGGTGTTTACAAGAAAAAGAAAGTTTCAGGTGCATGATGATGACATATCAGTACCTGATCCTATTTCATCTGCACCTTACAATGTAGTCAAACCTCAACCATTCATTCCTCCAACCTTAGCCAATCCAATCAAAGATCCAAAGGTGCTTGAAGGATATGATCATGATGATGTTATACCAGTAGCAGCCAGTTATCCACTAGAATTAGATGCAGTAAATAATGAAATGAAACAATTCTACACAGTGGATGACCCTTCAAAAAGAAAATTCCCATCTCTTGTTGGTTTTAGAGATCCAAATAACATGGATGAGTATTTAAAGCTTAAAGCCAGACAAGCTGAAATGCAAGCTAGACTTGAAAGTAAAGGGGAAAGTGACAATGCCATCTCAAATCGAATGCAGTTTTTGCTCACCAAAGTCAAACAATTGGAAGATTATGCAAGAGATTTGAGTAAAGAAATGTCCAACCTACCACCAGAAGCTAACCTGTAAAAGGAGATGAGAAAAGACCTCCTTGAATTGATCATGAGGGAAAAGTTCTATCCAGCCAAGGTTGAGCAGTTCAGTGACTGGCCACTCATTGCTCTGAAACATGAAGCAAACCGAATTGAAAGAATTAAAAATGATCCAGGTATGAAAATATCAGCACCAAACTGGAGCAAATACAAAAAGGAAATTGCTGATCTTACCTTGGAGTACAAAAGAAAGAAGCAAGAGTTGGTTGCAGCAAAGGTTCGTACAGCCAAAGCCATAGCAAAATGGTCAAGGCAATACACTGATATGGCATGTGAGAGGCTAGAAAGAAGGAGAGAGACAAATCCTAGCCTTCCAAAGAAGCCAGCATACAGAGATAAAAAGGCTGATGATTCACAACAGCAGGACCTTTCTTTGAAAACACTGTTCACATCATCTGACACCTCCATCATTGCCTTAAATCAAAGAAAAAGGAAAAAACAGATGGAAGAAGAAGAGAAGGAACAAGTGGATTATATTATGAAGATTGTCCTTCAGGATATGATTGCAGAAAATCCTGATTCAACAAAACTTCAAAACCTTGATAAAGGTGTCATAAGCAGGCCTCCTTCACCAAACTCATAAAAAATACAGTCTCTCCCAAGAAACCCACTGAACTCAAAAATACTAAAGTGGAAGTCTGATCAAAAGACCCATGTATTGACTCTGCTCAAGTCCAGTGGAGAAGTTAAGCATATATCAAGAGAAAATGCACTAGGCCTTAGTGTAGAAGATTTACAAGATCTCCTTGAGCTTCAACTGTGTAGGGATGCGGATGATGAAGATTCCATGAACTTTGAATTACAATTCAAAGGACAAGTTAGGGAATTCTTAATGAGGCAATAAAGATCCTGAATAACGAAGTGTTTTGGCATCATCTGTTCAAGGGGGAGATTGTTGGGATTGAACCCTACAAAGGAACAGTTGATACAGCCAAAACTGGTTCAAGAACAGTGGATCCTTGATAAGCAGTGTTTGTACATATCTTTCCCCTTGACAGTGGCCCTAACATCTGATATCTCAAAGTACTGCTCTTCACAACTGCTGTTTATTTAAAGACTGATGAAGTTAAAGTACTGAAGCTCAATCTACTGATGTGACTCAAGTACTGCTGAAGACCAAAGCACTGCTGAAGCTACAACAGTGGAATGAAGAATCAATGTTTTACTTATGCTTTGTTTATGTAATCAGTAGTTTGTAATTAGTGGTTGTATAGGTCAGTGTTTGTAGTTTGTTAGGCGATTAGATGTCACTTTCATGGTGACGTCAGCCGAAGATGCTCAGTGGTTGAGTTGTACTATAAATAGAACAGTACTCTGTACTGTTCTGTGAGCTCTTTCCTTCTAAGTCATTCAGTATGAACAATCAGTGAGCTTAGGCTGAGGGGGAGATTTGTGCATGCATGCATTAGTATTGTTTATTGTAATCAAATACAATCATTCGATTCTATGTTAAACATGTGTGCTTAAACTTTTCTTCCATTGATTGTGTTCAAAGTTTATTTCATTATTTCCGCTGAAATTAGTCTCTGTTTCATTTTCATTTCAATTAAACAAAACACAATCTAAGAAACTCAGATCCTAACATTGCAAGGTTTTTTCTTTGAACTTATTAAGTTGACGTTTTGTTGATGTGTATGGCTAATTTGATAAAACAATGTTATTAGCAGTTTGTGTTTTATATATAGATGATATCATGCTTCTTTTTCCTAATAGTAACTGCAATTAGTAGAAACTTGGTTTATTAATCGCAAATGTGAAATTCTTATGCATTTATGGGTTTATGAATTTAGAATAATGGATGGATATATATGACTGTATTTGGCAGATGTTTGGCCTTCTATATCAGATGTTTAACTTAAACAGATGTCTGGCCATAAACATATATTTGGCCTTAAACAGATGTTTTGGTCAACATGTGTTCGAATTTTGGTCAACATTTCATTTATTATTCAACTGAAATTCGAATAACTCAACATCTGTTTAAGTCGTTATTCGACACTTTAATAATGCACCCATAATTATTTATATCTTGTTATATTGAAACTAAAAAAATAATATATTAAAAAACATATAAAAATATTTTATAGTTTATATCTTTTTAGTCACTTATTAGTTTATTTTATAGTTCAGATTTATATTATTAACTTACTTTATAGTTCAGATTTATATCCCGGGTAATAACCTAGTAATATATAAACAAATATAAGCAGCCGAAACATACAGCGGGCTTGAGATGGGCTCATTAGGGCATGGAGTAGAAGATCTAGTATTTAAACCATGCCCCCTCCTCTTCACATTCTTGCATCAACGTCCATGTATACATCTTTTGGTGGTTTTGGGGTGAGCAAAATTTTGTTCGAATACATACATACATACAAAATAGGGTCGAATGAATGCTGAATTTTCTTTTTCGTTCCCAGGTAAAACCCAACTTAGGGTTCACAATCGCACACTCTTCATCGTTTCTCAGACTCGATAATCGATCAATCGGATTCAAGGTACCAGTTATACACACAACTTGACACCTGACTGAAGCAATTGAACATCCTAACTCTGAAGATATCTGTCAAAGTTGAATATTTCCTTTAAACATCGAAGCAACTCAACTATAGATAAATGTTTAATCTTATATGCAAAGAAATATTATTTACTTGCTTATTACAGTTTTTTACTTTTTTATTCATGAAGGATGCATTTCATGGTCATTTGTTGAGGTGGCAGTATCAAAACAATTTTTTTGGTAAATGTTTTGATGAAGCACAACCATTCCGGCCGTGCACAATGCAAGTCTGTAAAAGGACTCCGACCAAACTTTCAACTTCAACTTATAAGATACTTGGAAATGAAATGATTCTTTTGAAGAAGTATGTCAGCCTCAAGGATCAGGTTAGGGATGTTTAGAATTCGATTCGGGTTCGATTTGCATTTGGGTCCAGTAATTGAATAAAAATTACAAATTTATGATTTTCTATTTCATTTCAAATCAGAATTCATTTTCGAAACCCGAATGCCCAAATAACCCTTAATACCTATTTCTAAATTCTAACCTAACTTCCATTGCTACCCTTGGTTTAAATTGTGCCATTGGTCCAAAAATGTGATGCTCGATGGGAGCATATTTATATAACATGCTAAAACCTTATTTATACATAACAACTTATATAAACATGTTTAAACTAAAGCAATATAAAACCATACTTAAACTAAAACCATTGACTTAAGAAGATGGGAGTTTTGTATTTTGGTTCAAATCAAGCATACTAAAATGTTTCTGGAACCACAAAATGAGTTTACAAACCATAATGGTCCAAATCAAGCATACTAGAAAATTCATTATTGAAAAAACCAAACCCATGTCATATAAGTTAAAAAAAACATAACAATCAATGTTGCGTGCATCAGAGCACAATATTCTCGCATCACTCATTATGCGTGTGTAACACACGCATTTTAAAACCAAGCTCTTACCAATGGTCGGACTCACATCTAAATTTTGGTCTTTTGTAGTTTAATATATATATATTTTTTTATATTAGAAACAAATAGTTTGTAGTAGTTTTAAAAATAAAAGTAAAATATTATTTTGTTTAGGGTGAATTTGAGTTAATCGAAGGTGTTCAAGTTCTAAATAAGAATTGAATTGCATGTATCTAGATCGAATACGATTTCAGGTAAAAAAAAATTTATTATTTGAAAATGTGTTAACCACCCCTAGATCAGGTATTCTGTTAAGTGTATGCACCTCTTTTGGGAAGAAGTTGAGTCTTGTTTATCTTGGTTTTAAAATGCGCGCATAATGCGTGATGCGCCCGATGCACTAATGAGAGCGCATCGCAACAACAGATGCGATGCGTTTACGTGATGCGAGAATATTGCGCGCATTTCGCAGAATGCGCTCATCGCAGAATGCGCTCTGATGCGCGCAACATTGTTACTTATGCTTTTTTTTTCCAGATTTTATGAACTGTGTTCGGTTTTTTCCATAATTAACATCTTAGTATGCTTGATTTGGACCAAAAAACACAACTCTTATCTTCTAATTACATCAGTTGTTTTACTTTAAGTATGTTTTTATAAGTTTTTATGTATAAATAATTTTTAACTATTTTTTTTTATAAAGAACGCATCACATACGTGATGCGCTCGCATCGCGCATCACGCATCAGTTTTTTGGACTAAACGCATCGGAGCGCATCACGCAATTTAAAACCAAGTTGTTTATCATTGTTTTTTTTTTTCCTCAATATATTTATTTCTAGTAACACGGAAACCTTTTTAAAGACCAGATTTGAGAATATGACTTGTAAAGATCTGATTGTGTACATGTGATATAAAACATACCGCATGTATTGGAGTTGGCAAGCATGCTGTTAACCATGAAATGTAATGCCAACAATTGAATGCGAGGCTTAGATTTAAAAGTTCAGAAAACACAGTTCTACCTTGCTTTCGTTTGGTTTGTCCTAAAAGCAACGCAAATACAGTGATTTTCTTACTGCCAAAAAGATTTGATTGTTTTTCATGTAATAGCTTTTGAACTACAACTACAATATCTTTCTTTTGGTTTTTCAAAAGAAGGAATTATTCTTATTTGCTAATTACAAGTTGAGTATTTTTGACTTGGTTTAATATTTTAGGTTGATATAGTGAATATCTGTGAAAAGTGGGGTACGGGTCGTAAGGATTTTTACGACGAGTCTGATCTCATAGAGGGAGAAGAAGATTATTATCGTATACATACTTGTTTTGGTCGAATCTGGGATCCAAAAACAAAGTATGCGGACCGTTGTAGAAGAGATGGTTATGAACCACCACCAATTCCATACCAACTTTTTTCATTGGCTGAATTTGCAATTGAAGATGCTCAAGCCCATCTGCATAAACTTTGGTCAATGTCCCCAGATACTTGCATAGTCAGATTCTATCCATCATTACGTGGTCGACGTGGCCTTCACACGGTTAGTTTAACTTGCACACACATTGATTAATAATATGTCTTACTGTCTTAGCTTTCGACTTGTATACGAAGAGGGGCGTTTTATGTAACATATATGTTCTTTATCATGGACTTTTGTTTTTCTTTCAATTAAAGGGTAGTTTTGAATTTTTCATTTGCCAAGATGGTTTTGTTAATTTACTAGGAAGTTTAATGATGTTTGGATTATTTCTTAAAATAACATTTTACTCTTCTTGTAAAATTTGGATTATTTCTTAAAATAACATGTTTCGTCAGCATTTATACTATAGAAAGCCCACTTTTGAGTTTGTTTTTATCATTGTGATGTTTTCTCAAAACTCGTTCATAGCCATTGGGAATCCGATCAGGCCAGCTAGAGTTACATTCATGTGGGTACCGGCACCACTTCAACAACTTGAGCCCTCTATGCTAGTGAACGTGGTGGTTAATTTTTTATCTAAACATTTCGTGAGAAATAAAAGTTCAGATTATGATGGTTAATCTATCTCATTA
>JARYGA010028768.1:0-27723 GCA_030545235.1 Helianthus tuberosus | reverse complement strand
TTAACTTACCACGCTTCCCAAAGCGTGCCACACCTTTCCAAGGTGAAACTTTCAACAAAACCATATCACCCACTGTAGGATCGATTTGTGACCCAAACGAGTCGATCAGAAGAGTTCTAATCTATTTCAAAGGCGGAAACAATGAAATAGACTTGTAAAACAACTTGATTCACTTCAAAATGTCTTGTATATTGATTATAACAAGTTTTCAGATCAGTAGACACGTCGGCAGCACTTCGGTACCGGAATCACCAAAGTTACAAATGATTTTGCATGAAGGCTATATATAGAAGAGCTGATTTCGCTTGAAAGTGGCAATTGCCATTTCAAGTGAAATTACCAATGTTAATTTCGTTTGAAAGTGTACTTGCCACTTTTAAGCGAAATTAACCAATCACACTCAAAATCTATTTTCTCGTACACCGTGCCCTGATCTAACAATTCTAGTACAAGACTCGATACAAGACGAAGTCGACAGACGTATGCACCAACAGACTCCCCCTCGGATGTTGACGAGTCTTCAGTGTCGAGTCTTCAACGTCTTCAGCCTTGATCAGTCTTCGGGCTCTTTCAAAGTATCTGACATAGAAAGCATCCTTAGTCTTCTCTCTTCTTCTTTCTCTCTTTTACCAGGTTCTGAAGCTGGCTCTTACATTCTCTTGATCAGATCTCTTAGTATCAACAACTCTTCTCCTCCTCGGATGTTGATCTACTAGCAGACTCCCCCTTGAATTGTGCTGGGATCGAAGTCTGGCTCATACTCTGCTCACATATTTACAGGTACAAGAATCGTAACCTGGCTCTCTCATAGCCATAACCTGCACATTCTCTACCCAAAAGTAAATTTCCCAAATTTTTAACTTGACAAATTTAGAAATTACTAATAGAATTCTTATAACAACACCACTTTTATTTTGAGGTAGATATGACTATAACAATTTTAATTTCTGATGACTACTTGTATGTATATCATTTTTCTAACCACACACTTCCCAAACCTGTTCATCATGTTCAGCACTCGGAATTTTGAAAATCAGCTTTTCAACATCAGTTGTCTAAAATCTTTTTGAATTTTTCAAAAATTTATGCTAAAACACTCCGAAAATCTTTTTGGAATTTTGAAATTAAAAGAAACGCAGTAAAGAAATATTTACACACAATATTTATGTGAGTTTATGTAAGAGGATCATATCAGTTTTTGAGACAAATCACCAACACCGTTAAGCTTTAAACATTTTAAGTTCTAAACGATTCACTTAGATTGTCAGTATACTGATCCACTTAAATTTTCACACAAATTTCAACTGTTTCGAGATACGATATTAATGTTTTAGATACTTAAACTTATTCGCGTGTTCCACCTCAGAATATACTCCCGTATCCAGATCCCAATATTCAGTCTTACAGGTGAGTATATCTAGATGATATCTGTATAGGGTTAAAGGCGAGGGCCGTGAGAGCTCAGGCTATTGCTTCCGCAAAATCAGAGAGATGACGGCTTCGACTTTTGGTGTGTTCCCTTTAGAGAATCTTTTCTTCAACAGCACATGATTAGCATTTTTCAATGTTTCATCATTTTTTTATGCTGAGGGCGGTGCTATGTTTCAAGCAAGCATAAAGTATTATACGGGGACTAGGCCATTGCTTCCACAAAATCAGAAGTCCCGGGATAATACCCCAGATATCACTAAGCATAAAGACCTAGTATCTCAGAAAGAGGGACCTTTCAAACAAGATTTCGGGGGTTATCCATATATCCGAGAGATGTTACCCACGAGATAAGCAAGTTTGAATATTTAGGTTTATATCTCGTCACAATCTACTAAATGTGCAAAAACCTACTGGCATATCATCAGTGAGACCGTTTATCACATTTTTGACTTTCCATTTCTTTAGCATGCTGTGATTGTCTACTGATGTACTATCATTTCCTCTTTTTACAACAAAACTCTTTTTGAATATATCATGTTTTTGTCTTTTTTCAATTTTCAAATGTTTTTAGATTTTCTGAAATTTCTTACTCCCCCTAAAATTCAAAATCATTTAAAAGAAATTTGAAAACAAACTACACAAGTAAAGTGACAACTGTTGTGAATTGCATCAATTCGGCATCCACTTGGCATAAACAATCAGAACTCCCCCTTACAACAAACTATTTTCCCATTATGATTTCAAAACACTTAAGTTTGTTTTAATCAAATGGTTTTTCCGGAAAATAAGTTTTGTTGATTTCATAAAACCACTTGTAGGTTAGGGGATAATCTCATCACTTTGTTCTTTCATCTTCAACCTTTTGAAAAACATAACAATTTTAAGTTCAAACATCAAATACCAAATTGTAGAAAATCAAGTACAACTTAATGTCCTTGATTTACCACTTGTAAGTCGAAATATCACATAACAACCATAATTCACAACTGTGATATTTTTAAGAAAGATGCCGATTCATGCTCCACTCTTACCAACCTGGGAGCTCCGGCAAGTCAGGTTTTCAGTTTGAAAATGCTGTCACCCAAGCCTGACCAACCTTGGGTGATTTTGATTCAATCCTATCCCGACCTCCTTTTGAACTGTAAAAATCTTTTGCACTTTTCACTTTCCCATCTACCATTTTCCCAAATATATGTTTGACTTTACCATTAAAAGCCTTTTCAGCATCAAATTCTCCTTTACCAGAGAAGAATTGACCTGAAATCTCAAACCTACCTTTTGATTTCAGATTTTCTGCCTGCAATGGTGGAAAATTTTCATCGTTCAGCTCAAGAACGGAATTCTCATTCTTTTTCTCAACAGATGACTGCTCTGATTTTATGGAATCAGATTCATTATCAGAACTACTCTAACATTTTACAACCCATCTCTGTTTGTTTAAATCAACTTTTCTTTTGTAAAAACGTTTTGAAACTTCACCAGTTTCGAAAGTCGAATTTTCAGACATCTTAGATTTCTCAGTTGGTTGTTTCCTTTTATCAACACATTTTCCTTTCAATTTTGAGTTAAAAGAAACTCCCTGTTTTGTGTTGTTGGACTGTTGGCAATTCCAAGCAATGTGTCCAATCTTGTGACATTTGAAACACGTTCTTCTCTCAACTCTTTGCTCAGTTCTCATCATCATATTCTTTTTCTTTTCAGCAAGAAACTCTTGATTTGATTGTTTCAAGAATGGTTTCTTCTGAGCTTGTACCTGAAACAAATTTTGTGTTTGGTTTATAATTTTTCTCATTTTTATGATTTCCTAGGGGAATGAACCCTAAACCCTGCTTTTTGAAATTACGGTTAAGGTTTGGTTTCTTTCGATAACCTGAACCAGAACTGTAACCATTTTTCTTATTCAATCTCTGTTGAAATCTTGAAGTGTATTTTTTAGGTTTTTCATGAAGATTTAAATCTTTTATTTCAGAAATGTTAATTTCTGTTAATTTGAAAACCTGTTTGATCTTTAGATTTGACACTTCTTATTGAAAATTCTTCATCAGAATATAATTTTTCTGAATCATTCAAAGTATATGCCACTTTGATTGGTTCATAATTCAAATTAGATTTTAATAACAAGAATTCTTTATTGTAAACCTGTTTAATTGGTGAACTCGGACTCTTTTCTGACGAACTCGAACTTTCAGACTTAGACTCCGACTTTGACTCTTCATCCATATCCAACACCTGATCGACCACTTTCTTTAACAATTCAGACTCATGATCAGTGTCAGACACTGTGAATGTTACATCAATATTATCTGGTAACTGATCAATGATTTCAGACTTTAACTTGATGTTGAGAGCCTTATTTAAACGTTCTTCATTTGGCTTTCTGGGAGAATAACTTTCATAGATCGGGGGCGGACACTTGTTATACTTGACATTTTGTTTCTTACCAGTATCCAAATCTTCTGTCTTTTTATCTTGAAATGCTTCAAGACCTGCAACAGTAGGATAAACTCGATCAATCAAATAATCACATGTTGTATAACTCAACAACAAACGTTTGATTCTTTCACTCTCAATCTTTTCAACTTCCAAATCCTGCTTCAGCTTAGCACAGTCTTCAATATACTCATTGATGACCTTCTGCTTAGTCATTAAAGTTGAACTCATCATTGTCATAGCAGCATCAACCTCTTTGTTTGTCTTGTTCAAACCATCAACTGTTTTATTCAGCACATCATATGATTCTTTCACATACTTCACATCAGACAACAAATTTTCTTTCAGTTCTTTCAGTTCAAGAATCTTCTTGTCTTTCTCCTCACAATGTTTGCAAGACTCCAAACACTTCAGACAAGGTTTAATGACCTCAACTATCTTTTCAACCTCGACAATCTTCTCAACTTCAACAATTTTTTCTACCTCGACAATTTTCTCAACTTCTACGAGTTTTTCAACTTCGACTATTTTTTTGACTTCAACAATTTTTTCGACAACCTTCTCAAACATCAATTTTTCATCAACTTTCACTTTTATCTCACTTCCTTCTTCTTCAATTTTCTTTGTTGAACTTTCTTCAACTCCAGTTTTCTCAGCTTCCAGTTTTTCTTTTTCTTCAGTAATTCTTTGTATCTCTAATTCTTTCTTCAGACGAGCAGCTCGTTTTTCTTTCAACACTTCAATTTTATCTGCAAAAAACAAATTAAAACTAAATGAGTCTAAACTTTTTCTTGCATTATTAATGTATTCTTCCTCGTCATCAGTATCATCATCACTTTCTGATGATCTAAAGATCTTCATTCTTTTGACTTCTTGCTCTTCCAAGATCTTAGCAACAATACCTGAACCAGGTGGAATGTATTTATCCCAGCTAAATCCTTCTGCAACAAATTCATCATCTTGATCAATTATACCAAAACAAGCTCTTTTCTCTTCAATGGTACGTGCATGAGCAGTTTGTGGTTGTTGAGCAATCTGATGAAAAATTGACTTTTGATAATAATTGTTCTTTCCAGACTGATCTTGTCTTCCATTTGCTTCTTTATTTTTGCACTCCCGCTTAAAATGACCTTTTTCTTTGCAACGAAAACAAGTAACCTTTGATTTGTCAAACCTTATTGGAGATGCACTCATTTCTCGAAAATCATCTCTTCCGATGACTTGTGTAAATTTTTCTGCTCTTCTAACCGCACTTGCTAGACACCACTTGATATCCATTAACTCAAGTTCCTCAGCATCAATTTGGTCATAATCCTCTTTGGTAAGCATCGGATTTCCAATTCTACCAGCAATCAAACTTTCATATGATTCCAACATAGCAACGAGTGATGCCATGTGTTGCTTAGCTATTTCCGGAGAAAGATTTTGACCATTTTGAATGCTCAAGGTAACATTGCACTGCAGATTTGTAGAATTCTTTTCTTGAGAACTTGGTGTTGTAAAATTAGGATCAAAGCTTGAGTATGAAGACGAAGATCCACCACTTTGAGTCACAGTACTTCCCTTTGTTCGAGAAGAACTATCCGCACTGAAACCTGTTTGAATCTTTGGGCTTGGAGTAATTTCAAATTTGTTTTCTCTATAGTATAGACTGACATCTTGTTGTGCATTTGGTTTAGACATGATAGTTGTTTTCTGAATGTCCAATTCATGCTCTTCAATCTTCTGAATAAACTGTGCCAGATTCATATTTTCAGATTTTCTCATGTGTTTTAAAATCAACAAATAAGTTCCCCATTTCTGTTGCGGTAAAGCATCAGCTAGCTTATCAACCCATTCTTCGTCTTCTTTCTTTATTTCCAATCTTCCCATTTCCAAAACCAAATGACAATATCTATCAATGGTCTTTTTTGTTGTTTCACCTTCTAAGGCTACAAACATATCAAATGATTTCTTCAGTAAAGCCCTTTTGTTCTTGATCATATCTGCACTTCCTTTAAACTTTTGAATTAATGCTGTCCAGATTGATCTAGCAGTAGCCTCATTTTGGAGTAAAACAAAGATACCTTCTTTAACTGCTTGTTGAAGAATACTGATCATCATCTTTTCACTTGTGTATTTCAATTTTTCAATATCTGAATAGTCACAAAAAGCCTTTTCAATCCCACGTTCATTTTTCGGTTTCATGTAATCTTTCTCTAATGAGCACCATGCGTCAAACTTATAAGCCTGCACCCAGTTTTCAAACCAATTTTTCCATCCTCTAAAATCCTCAATGTACATAAGCTTTGGCGGTTTTTGATGAGTTCCCGTCTCATTTTCACTGTAAAGAGTTTCAACAGCTGTAACCGGAGCAACTGGTGTAGCAAAAGCATTGTAAAATTCCTCTTCCATGTTTAGGGAAATTGTTTCACATAAACAAGTCTCAAAAACTCAGTTTCACACGAAATACCAAACTCAAACGGAATCAAGTCTCAACTGAAATCACTTTTGAAGCGGAATACCCCCTTCACACGGAATAACACTTTTGGTGCGAAATACCTTTCACACGGAATACACACTCACACGAAATACCTTATTTCGTGTGAAACAGATGAACTTTCAAACGAGATTACACTTTGGAGCGAAATCAGGTGATTTTATGTGAAATTAAGTGCACTTTTCAAACGGAATTACACACTGAAATGAAATTACTTATTTCGAGCGGAATTAGATGTACTTTTCAAGCGAAATAGCAATTTCAAGCGGACTCAATTGCTAATTTCGTGTGAAATGCTGCTGACATCATCTTTTTCGATCTGATTTTTAAGCGGAATTACGTATTTTACCAATTTTAGGCTGAATTAAGGTCCAATACTCTCAAGGATTCATTAAAACACTGTTTCACGTGTTATGTGTGAAATTCAATCCATTTTGACCGTAAAAACTTGTGAATTTTGTAAAAGAAGGTGTTGAAGTCAGAAATTATGTCTGTTTTGGCAAGAACTCTTCCTCCTGAGCTCTGATACCACTTGTAGGATCGATTTGTGACCCAAACGAGTCGACCAGAAGAGTTCTAATCTATTTCAAAGGCGGAAACAATGAAATAGACTTGTAAAACAACTTGATTCACTTCAAAATGTCTTGTATATTGATTATAACAAGTGTTCAGATCAGTAGACACGTCGGCAGCACTTCGGTACCGGAATCACCAAAGTTACAAATGATTTCGCATGAAGGCTATATATAGAAGAGCTGATTTCGCTTGAAAGTGGCAATTGCCATTTCAAGCGAAATTACCAATGTTAATTTCGTTTGAAAGTATACTTGCCACTTTCAAGCGAAATTAACCAATCACACTCAAAACCTATTTTCTCGTACACCGTGCCCTGATCTAACAATTCTAGTACAAGACTCGATACAAGACGAAGTCGACAGACGTATGCACCGACACCCACTTCGAATTCCCAAGGTTTATATCTTCGGTCCGCATAGCTCTTTTGGCGATCACGAGCCGCCTTAATGCGTTCTCGGATCTACATGATCTTATCTGTCGTCTCTTAGACCAATTCGGGACCAACCAGCTGTCTATCGCCTACTTCTGCCCAGCATAACGGCGATCGACACTTTCGTCCGTAGAGAGCCTCGTACGGTGCAACCTGAATGCTTGTATGGTAGCTGTTGTTATAGGAGAACTCAACCAAAGGTAGGTGAGTGTCCCAACTGCCACCCAAGTCCGTTACGCAAGCTCGCAACATATCTTCAAGTGTCTGAATCGTTCTCTCACTTTGACCGTCCGTCTGTGGATGAAATGCGGTGCTCAGATTCAACTGCGAACCAAACCCTTCTTGGAAAGATTGCCAAATCCTTGACATAAATATTTCGTCTCTGTCAGATATAATTGTGATAGGCACTCGATGACGTGTAACTATCTCCCTTAGGTATAGCTCAGTTAGCTTACCTGTGTTATCCTTTTCTCTGATTGGCAGAAAGTGCTCAGATTTTGTCAGACGGTCTATGATTACCCAAATCGTATCATGACCTCTGGGTGTCTTGGGCAACTTCGTTATAAAATCCATTGAGATCTGTTCCCATTTCCACATGGGTATCTCAGGTTGCTGCAGAAGACTTGAAGGCTTCTGATACTCGACCTTCACTTTGGCATAAGTTAAACATTTTCCAACATAGGTAGCAACATCGCCCTTCAGTCTTGGCCACCAATAAAAATCCTTCAAATATTGGTACATCTTGTCCGATCCAGGGTGGATCGAGTACCTCGATTTATGAGCTTTGTCAAAAATAACATCTCTAAGACCACCAAAAAGAGGAACCCAAATTCGTCTCATAAAACACAAAGTTCCTTCCTCATTGGGTACTAGCTTTTTCTCCATCCCACAGAGATATTCATCCTTCAAGTTCTCTCTCTTAATAGCTTCTCTCTGTGCAGCACGAATACGCAACGAGAGGTCTGTCTGAATGATCATCTCTAAAGCCCTAACCCTTATGGGCTTAATCCTCTCTTTTTGACTTAAGGCGTCTGCCACCACATTCGCCTTTCCTGGGTGATATTTGATTTCGCAATCATAATTATTTAACAACTCAACCCATCGTCGCTGTCTCATATTAAGCTCTTTCTGATCAAATATGTGCTGAAATCTCTTATGATCTGTAAAGATCGTGCATCGGGTACCATAAAGGTAATGCCGCCAAATCTTCAAAGCAAACACCACTACGCCTAATTCCAAGTCGTGTGTGGTGTAGTTCTTCTCATGAACCTTCAACTAGCGTGAAGCATAAGCGATAACCTTCTGTCGCTGCATCAGCACACAGCCCAATCCCGGACGCGAGGCGTCACAGTATACCACGAAGTCATCGGTGCCTTTGGGTAGGGATAAAATAGGTGCATCGCAAAGCTTATTCTTTAGCAACTGAAAAGCTTCCTCTTGCTTATCTCCCCATTCATACTTCTTATCCATTTGAGTAAGGGAGGTCAGCGGCTGAGCGATTTTAGAAAAATCCTCAATGAATCGGCGATAATACCCTGCTAAACCTAGAAACTGTCGGATCTCGGTTGGTGTCTTCAGAGTTTCCCAATTCTTAATCGCCTCGATCTTGGTGGGATCCACATGGATTCCATCTTCGTTCACTACATGACCAAGGAATTGTACCTCACGCAACCAGAACTCGCACTTTGAGAACTTAGTGTACAGTTTCTCCTTTTTGAGCAGCTCTAAAATGGCTCTGAGGTGTTGCTCATGCTCTCCCTTCGACCGTGAATAAATCAAAATATCATCGATAAATACAATCGCGAATTTATCAAGATATGGCTTGCAAACTTGGTTCATTAAATCCATGAATATTGCTGGCGCGTTTGTCAAACCAAACGGCATTACTAAAAACTCGTAATGTCCATAACGAGTTTTGAAAGTAGTCTTCGGTATACTCTCCTCTTGAATCCGAAGCTGGTGATAACCTGATCGAAGATCGATCTTAGAGTAGTAACTCGAACCTTGAAGTTGATCGAAGAGATCATCAATCCTCGGCAAAGGATACCGATTCTTGATGGTTATCTTGTTCAACTCTCGGTAGTCAATGCACATATGGAAACTATCGTCCTTCTTCTTGACAAACAGAACGAGAGCTCCCCAAGGCGAGAAACTTGGTCTAATGAATCCCTTATCCAAAAGTTCTTGAAGCTGCGTCGACAACTCTTGCATCTCGGAAGGCACAAGTTAATAAAGTGCTTTGGCTACAGGCGCTGCGCCTGGAACCAAGTCAATATGGAATTCGACTTGTCGCTGGGGCGGTAATCCTGACAAGTCTTCGGGGAAGACTTCAGGATATTCCCTTACCATCGGGATATCTTCCAGCTTTGGCTCTTCGACTTCTTTATCAACAATGTGAGCCAAAAAGGCAACACATCCTTTCTGTAAAAACTTTCGTGCCTTCAAGCAACTGATGATTCGTAGAGGCGTATTATGCTTTTCTCCGTGCACTACAATCGTCTCTTCATTCGTTGTCAGAATACGAATAATCTTCTCTTGACATACGATCTCAGCTCGGTTGCTCGATAACCAGTCCATTCCAACTACCACGTCAAAGCTTCCCAAGTCATGCTCTCAAAGCTCTATCACACAACCTCTAATCACTTCATTTGCCTCTACTAGCTTTCCATTATCTAGTTCTATCGAGTATGGAATATCTAGCTTACTGGCAACTAACCCAAGTATATTCTTAAATTATAAGGATACGAAACTATAATCGGCACCAGTATCAAATAGCACAGATGCAAAGTGTTGGTTGATAGTGAACATACCCGTGACTACGTTCGGATCTTGACAAGCCTCCCTAGCTCCAATGTTGAAGACTCTCCCTTGGGCTTGATTGTTCTTCAGGTAATCCCGCTTGAAATGCCCAACATCACCACAGCTAAAGTAACCTTGGGTGCGACCATTTCCGTTTCCATTTCCGCCCTGATTGTTGTTTGCTCCACGGTTTCCGTTACCAGCTTGGTTTCCAGAACCACCACGATTTCTATTACCTCCCTGATTATTGTTTCCACCTTGGTTCCTACTCCCATAACTGTTTCCACCACGGTTTCCATTGCCATTACCATTTCCATTTCCCCTCTGACCAACATTTCCACGACCATTTCCATCCCAGCATGTAACAACTCTCATCAAAAGTCCTATTTATTATTTTATTTGCCTAATAGAAAACCCTAATTGAGACCCCCAAGTAATCCTGAATGACCCCTAAAATTTTCAGAATAATCGGAATTAGGATCAGGGCCCCTAAAACTCAGGGGGGGGGGGTAAATCCTAGTTGATATTATCTAGACAGTTTTACGTGTAATTCGAAATTTAACAAACGACCAACTCAGCAAGCCTACCAAGACACGGGGCTACCCTATGGTAGGGTAGTACCCCTCGCGCCACGCGATGACCCCTCGCGCCACGCGATGACCCCTCGCGCCATGCGAGGGAGTCAGTTTTTCAGATATAAATAAAGGAGTTTGGCACTTGATTTCTGGCTTCGGTTCGACGTAAAAACTCAATTCGTACGCTGAGTTATTGTCTATTTACTACCAAAACACACACAATCATGAAACTCTGCCGCAGTAACAGGGTAATAACTCGATCGCTAATACGATTAAATGTCCGATCGATTGAAACTATCCGATGAATGTTTAAGTGCTGCTCAAATTGGGTTTATACTTTGTCATTCGTCGTGAATTCGATGGATGTTTAAGTATTGCACTTTGTCATTCGTCGTGAGGGTTTAATCTCGTGAGTTATCATAAATGATGTATTAGTTACTGACCTAGTTCATGTGCATTGTTGTTTAAATTAGGTTATCAGGCTTATCAGTAGGCTAAACTCTGCCCGTATAAATCTACAATGTGAGTCATTCTCTTTTTACCAAAATTGCTTTCAAAATCATGTTTGTTTTCAAAGTTATAATTACAGGGATTAAGTCTTTGAAATCTCCAAATTACAGCCTGTATGTGGGGTTTTGTATACAATACTTGATAACCGTCACCATTGGACAACGAGTTAGCTAAGGGGTGATATGACCATAGTCACATACACCATTAGCCAATAGGTGGTCGAGTGACAAATACTGTGGGTAGATGGTTGATATATATAAACATTGTAATCGCTCTTAATACTGTAAATTATAACAATGCGTCGTTTTTAGTAAAAAGAATGATTCACCAGTATTTCCCCGCTGACAAAACCTTTTTCAAACATGTTTCAGGTGATCTGTTGTGATCCAGGAAAAGTGCCGCGAAGCACTACAAGCTTAAGCAAGTGGCTCAATATAAATAAAGAAACATGTTTTGTAAAAATAAGGATTTCCCAGTGAAATCACTTTATTGTAAACTACCGGGGTTTATCCCGAATTATGAAATAAAATAATCGGGCATTTCAAGTTTTTAAAAGATCCTGTTAAAATCTTCCGCTGTAGCATCAATTAAATACCACGGGTTCCTGTCCCGCGGCTCTAGACCGGGTCAAACCGGGGCTGGGGCCATGACAGGAAAAGGTGGTATCAGAGCCACTGATTTAAGCCAATTAAGTATTTAAAAAATACTTAATTTTTACTGACTGCCATTCTGTGATTACGTGTTTTATTATTTGAATATTTGTTTACAGTATGGGTAAACAAAGACTTTCGGACATCTATCATAAATTAGATACTGCACCGAAAGAAAAAGGAACTTCATCCTCAAAACACTCAGCAAATACTGAGGAAGGAATATTTGTTCGTAAAGCACAATATGAGAACCCACTTTCTCCTAATAAAAGAAGTTTGATTATTAGGAAAAGTCAAGAGAAAATAAAGAAGCCACAACCAAAAGAAGTAATGATGCCTAAGGAGACACAGGAAATAGGCAATAACCCGCCTTGGGAAGACGAATTAGATGAAAAATGGACAAATCTCTATATGTTAGCCACTGTAGCAGTAAACGCAAAATTTTAAATACCCTGACCCAGTTCTAGCACCCATAACATTTACAAACCAGAAACTCTAAAGAAAATTTTACCCAGTAAATAAATAAGTTTACAATAAACCCTAGTATGTTTTAATTTTCAGTTGTCCTTTGTATTAAAATTTGTCACACGGTATGCAATAATACTTGAATGTTTATCTGTGAAATTTTATTATATTTTAACTTAGCATTTTGTGTGCATTTTTGCATATATGCTAAACAACATGAATGAGTTATCTGAAGCCCTTTAGAATCTCAATCTCTATCCGGTGAAAGTGGAAGTTTCCAGAAACTTTACTGGTTACTTACCTGATGTGGAGGAACCTATGGAATTTCGAGCTCCACCTCCGGAGAAATCAAAACCCAAGAAAAGGAGAAGATTTGTATCTGGAGACGTGTACGCAGGAGGAAACCAACGACTAGGAAATTTTCCAAAATAGAAAATCCCATTGATAAAGGAAAACGAATCGAGATTGAGGAAAATACTAGGCAAGTAGAAATGGAAATTGGGGAAAGTTCTAAGCAAGTCGAGGAGTTGCCATTATAGGAGGAATTGGATCGCGTATTGGCAAGCTGTGATATTCTCAGGCCTATCAATAATAACCTCTTCCCTTATCCTCCCGAAACCCAACTTCCAATAAATTTGGAACCAGCTATCCCAAAACCTTTGATCCATACCCAACCTTTAGGAGAAATGGACGAGTGGTGGACTAACGACTGGCAGTTTCAAAACCTCCTCAATAACCCTTATACCTTTTTCCCTCAGTTCGACCCAGAACCTATACCAAACCCACCAATGAGTAATGAAAATTTAGCTGAACTCCGCCACTTTGGCGAGGAACTGGTGAATGCAGGGAATAGGATTCGGGAGGTAGGAAAACAGATCTCCTAGAAGTACGACGAGAGGGAACGTCGTTTCTGAGGGCCAGCTGACGAGAAATAGTGTGGTTGTGAAACTGTGATTGTATAAATAATAAAATATGACTATGTAAAATAACTTAAAATAAAACTTGTGTAAGATAGCAGTGTATATAATATAAAAGAAATGGACGTCAAGAAATTGACAATTTTGGCTATACGTGTGTTTGTATTGTGTGATTGTTTGCATATAGCTATTATTTATTTTATGCTAATAATTTATATATATTAATTACCAGATGGAACCTGCTAATAATGAACCAGTTAACGGAGTGAATCAATCTGAGCAAAATCAGGAAGATCAATTTATGACTAGGCAAGATATCGAGAATATCGTTGCTCAAGGAATAGCCAATGCTATTCCAGTAATCCTTGCTGCTGCCCAGAAACCTGTTGAACCTCAACAAATTATTCCTAGCAAACGTACTCAAGAAGATAATTTTAGTAATAGCGTAAACAGAGGCGGCACTCATATTAACGATGATAATGATCCACGGCAGGCCCCACTCCCTAAGAAAATGAAAGCTGCAACGCCTGGTTGCACTTACAAGGAATTTCTTGCCTGTAAACCAGCGGAATTTGCAGTCAATGAAGGGGCAACTGTAGCACTGCGTTGGTTGGAGAAAACCGAGGCAGTAATTATGATAAGTAAATGCGCTGAGGAAGACAAGGTCATGTACGCGTCACATCTTTTTAAAGAAGGAGCGCTAGAATGGTGGAATACGGTACTTCAAGCCAAAGGAAGAAATATGGCCTATGCCATGAGTTGGGAAGAATTTAAGCAGCTAATGGAAAGAAAATTCTATCCGGAATATGAAAAGGAACAAATGGAAAATAATTTCCTGAACCATCGGATGATGGGTGTAGATTGTCGAGGGTATACTTCGACATTCTTCGAGTATGCAAGAGTGGTACCAACGCTGGCTTCGCCCGAACCGGTACTCATTTCTCGCTATATTTGGGGATTTATTGGCGAAATCCGTAAGATCGTTAAAGCTGCGAGACCTCGCACTATTGACGATGCGGTAGAATTAGCAAATACCCTAACTGACGAGCTGGTACGCACAAGAGATGAAAACCGGAAGAAGGAGTTGGATCAGAAAATTTCCCAAGGATTTTGTGTGGGTAATAATAGCAAATTCAAGAAGAGAGGAACCGAGCAATCTTCCACTCCGCCTTTCTGCAAGAATTGCAGAAAGAAACATTTTGGAAAATGCGATGAAACCTGCAACTTTTGCAAGGTTGTAGGACATCGTGAGGAAGATTGTAGAAAGAAGACCAGGATCTGCTATAACTATGGAGAAGCTGGGCATTTCAGACCCGAATGCCCCAAATTGGTCAAACCAGTAGACAACAAAGCCAAGACGGCCGACGGAGCTACTAAGAAAAATGCAAGAGCATTCCAGCTGACCACTCAAGAAGCAGAACTCATTCCAGATGTGATAGCTGGTACGTTCCTAGTTCACAACGTGTATGCAAAAGTATTATTTGACTCTGGTGCGAACAAAAGTTTTATTAATACTTCATTCTGCCAAGCTCTTAATTTACCTTTGACCAACCTTAGGCAGATTTTTACAATTGAAACGGCAGATGGAAATTCTGTTAACATAGATAAGGTTTTGCGAGAAGGAAAGATCGAACTCTTAGGTCATAAATTTTCTGCAATCTTGTTACCTATGAATTTAGCCGGATTCGATATCGTGTTAGGAATGGATTGGTTAGTAGCCAACCATGCTCGAATCCTTTGTGACAAAAATTCCGTAGAAATTCGTACCCCCACAGGAGAGATAATTTCAATTACAGGAGATAAGCCAAGAAAGCCACTGAAATTTATTTCAGTAATAAAGTTGGCCAGTTATTCACGAAAACAGGCAACGATGTATATGATTTCAGTAATCATTAACACAAAGAGAACGGAACTTAAAGAAATTCCTGTAGTAGCAGAATACCCAGATGTATTCCCCGAAGAACTACCGGGATTACCACCAAATAGGGAAGTAGAATTTAGGATTCATCTAATTCCTGGAATTACACCGATAGCCAAGGCACCTTATTGGTTAGCACCCACAGAAATGCTAGAAATGAAAAAGCAATTAGATGAATTACTAAGTAAAGGTTTTATACAACCAAGTTCATCCCCATTGGGAGCACCAGTGTTGTTTGTGAAAAAGAAAGATGGGTCAATGAGAATGTGTATTGATTATAGAGAATTGAATAAGGTTACAATTAAGAATCGATACCCATTACCTAGGATTGATGACCTCTTTGATCAACTTCAAGGAGCTAGATACTTTTCTAAGATCGACTTACGCTCCGGATACCATCAATTGAAAGTACAAGAAGATGACATACCTAAAACTGCTTTCAGAACTAGGTATGGTCATTACGAGTTTACAGTCATGCCCTTCGGACTAACAAATGCACCTGCGGCATTCATGGACATGATGAATAGAATTTGTAAACCATATTTGGATAAATTTGTAATTGTCTTCATCAACGATATACTTGTTTATTCCAAAAGTCAGGAGGAACATTGTGAGCATTTGCATATACTCTTAACTTTGTTAAGAAAAGAAAAGCTTTACGCCAAATTCTCGAAGTGTGAATTTTGGCTACAGGAAGTGCAATTTTTAGGACACATGGTGAACCACGAAGGTATTCACGTAGATAGAAGCAATCACCAAATGGAAGGTTCCACAATCAGCTATGGAAATTAGAAGCTTTTTAGGATTAGCTGGATACTATAGGCGCTTTATTAAGAATTTTTCCAAGATAGCTGTACCATTAACTAAGCTAACCTGTAAAGCAGTTAAGTTTGAATGGGGACCTAGGCAAGAAGAGGCGTTTAAAATTTTAAAGAAAAAGTTAACAAATGCCCCAATCCTAGCCTTGCCATAAGGGATTGAAGATTTTGAAGTATACTGTGATGCTTCAAAACTAGGATTAGGATGTGTGCTAATGCAACGCAAAAAGGTAATTGCATATGCCTCAAGGCAATTGAAAAAGCACGAGGAAAACTATACGACTCATGACTTAGAGTTAGGAGCCATAATTTTTGCCCTTAAGATTTGGAGATATTATCTGTATGGAAGTAAGTTTACTGTCTATACGGATCATAAAAGTTTAAGGTACATATTTGGGCAAAAAGAATTAAACATGAGACAAAGAAGCTGGATGGAAATCCTAAGTGACTACGACTGTGATATCCAATATCACGAAGGAAAGGCAAACGTAGTTGCAGATGCCTTAAGTCGTAAGTATCATGAGAAACAATGACGAATTTGTGCTCTTAGATTAAATCTACAGTTAGATTTAATGGAACAATTAAAGAACATTCAGGAAACAACAATCAATGATGATGCTGAAGGAATGAAAGGGCGGATAAAGGAATTAGAGCGAGGAGTGGATGGAATTTGGAGATTCCACAAAAGAAGGATTTGGGTACCTAAGCAAGGAGATTTAAGAAATAAGATTTTAGAGGAAGCCCATAAATCTAGGTATACCATGCATCCAGGAAACAATAAAATGTACCAAGATTTAAGGAATAATTTCTGGTGGATAGGAATGAAAAAGGATATAGCTAGATATGTTTCTAAGTGTCTTACTTGTTCACAAGTTAAGGCAGAACACCAGAAACCTTCGGGTCTACTTCAACAATTAGAAATGCCTGTATGGAAATGGGAGCTCATTGTCACACCCCGACCACGTAGAACATACAAAACGTGGCGGAAATGTCGGGGAGTGTTGTAACAGAATTAATTGTTTCAAATCCATGGCAATTGAAGTTTCGTTTTATTGATAAAAGTGTTACAATGTCTTAACAAACAAAGGAATACAACATAATTAACTAGTCTTGCATCTTTTATTGTCACTAAAGCCCAAGTCTGCCTATGTATATCTTGATCATCTTATGCAACAGCTCCTGAAAAACACATGTGAAAATAGGTACGTCAGCATAAAAATGCCTGTGAGATACATAGGTTTTGTGAAAATAGGTTCCATGACTTATGTTTGAGAAAATGTTTAGTCATGAACCTTGTAATTTGCTTTGTTTTGTAAATCATTTGAAAAACAATGAGTTCAGATGATATGTATAAATAAGTGAATAATGCATGGTTAAATGAATAACCAAGTAAAATGAGTTTGTAAAAGATAAGTTGTTTGTAAAACAATGTCTTGTGAAAAGTATGTTATTTGTATAAAATGTTCTATGTCTCAAACTGAAATGATTCAAATAACGCTACAATATGTAATACCATACAAACACTTATATATAGGAAGTACCAGCGGCGTATCCACCATGCTTGTATCATATTACACACGCATCGTTACTTAATCATTTAATCAAACCAAACCACCAAAGTAATGTTTAACAATAGTAGAAATGTTTATGTATGGTCAAATACGGTTCACACGGTTCGCAGATACAAACGGTTCACAGATACAAACGGTTCACAGATATAAACGGTTCACATATACAAACGGTTCACAGATATAAACGGTTCACAGATATAAACGGTTCACAGATACAAACGGTTCACATATACAAACGGTTCACAGATATCAACGGATCACAGATACAAACGGTTCACAGATATCAACGGATCACAGATACAAACGGTTCACAGATATAAACGGTTCACAGGTACAAACGGTTCACAGATATCAACGGATCACAGAGTTAAATGATTACAACGGTTCACATAGTCAAATGTTTACAACGGTTCAATATGTAGTATAATGTGTTCATATGCTGGATAAGCATATGCAACAGAAAAGCAATGTAAAACAATGTACTAAGTAATGCGCACAATGGGCACACCTAGCATAAGATGTAATTAAATCATGTACTATAATGTACTAACGAACATAGCATGTATATGATGTGAAAACATGAAAGCATGAAAGTAACAAGTAGGCACATGTGTTCCACCCCAAAACAGTTTGGAAAACAGTAAAAGAGGGGTCTATGTACTCACTTGAGATTGCTCAGTAGTCCTTGAGTAACAACTAAACAATGCTAGAGATCGCGGATATCAAACGGCACCTAGTATAGGTAACTATGTTAATAAACCGGACCTAGATCGGAAGATTGGGTAGCATTAGGGTTTGTAAACCAAACGAGTGTGGAGACTCGTGTCATTTGGTTTAACAAAGCCTACATACTAAATGAAACTTAACCTGAGTGATTTCGACCCATTACGACCCGTTTAGGTAGCTTATGCTACTTTAACGCGTCGTGCGCGTAGAACGCGTTCGGACCGCCTAACTAGCCCTATGACAAGTGTTATATGCCTAAACATGTTACATAATCAGTTATGTGACAAAAGTTTAGGTTACATATGCTTAATTACCAATTATACATGAAAAGGGTATTTTGGTAATTTACCTAAGGCATATAAACTACCTATCATACAACTACTTAAACGATGTGACCATAGGGTATAACCTCGGAAGGTTATGCCCTATACTAGGGTCACCTAATGTATTTGGTCGGATCCTAATGATCGACCAAACTGGGTCGGGTTCGAGGTATAAGCGATTTATAAGATCGCTTACCCTACGACCCTAGACAACGTGGTAATCAGTGGGCATAGTCCCAAGGGACTATGACCAACGTGATTACACTCACGTTGCGAAGTTCAAACGAACTTCGCATTGACCATTACTGGTCAACGCTGAAAGTCAAACAAAGTTTGACTTTCTGACTCGAAAAGCAGTAAAATAAGGAAAAGAACGAAAGAATACTTACGAAGGGTCCCCGAATGCTAATCCCGATCCAAGAACTCAGGTATGAAACAATGGTTTCAACTTAGAGCTCTCAAAATCAGAATTCTAGTGGGTTTTGATGTTGTGTGGGTTGGGTATTTATAGGAATACCCGAACCGTTAGGATCGTTTGTCGAAAATCGTGCCTTAATCATGTCCGTACAAGTGTTGGAATGTTATGGTGCCTAAATTGCCACTAACCATAGGGAATCAACACTTGGCAAGGGATTTGGGAGTGGATAACAACTGTAAACAGCTGTCGATACATCGAATCCGGTCCCGAAAATGCGAAAAATGAGTTTTCTGCATGTTTCTGCCCCAGACTAGGCAGTCGCGTAGCGCGACGGTGAGGGCCTAGGCAGTCGCGCTACGCCACTGACCCCCCAGTTTCAGAAAAGTTTCAAAAGTGGCAGGAATGGTCCCTGCACGTGTTTAAGGCCTTTTTTGATGCGTTTGAACCCCGTTAACCTCATTTCAAGGCTCTAAAATGAAGTTAAAGTATAGGGAACTCAAAACATACTCAAAAATATGCCGGATGATGGTTCGTTTGGTCGTACGAACGCGATGTTCGCTTAATTACGACGGAATGCGCATAAGCGCGAAAAACGAACCAAATGACGCGACGAATGGATTTTTCTTATGGCGAACACTAAAATATAATGTAGTCATGCTTACATAAATTTTTGGATGTCCAGATGTATTCAGAACGTAAGTTATGCGCGAAAATGCAAACTTGTGCACTTTTTGACACTTTTAGTCCCTGAATGTCCCAAAAGTTTATTTTAGCACACCGAACCCATCAAAGCCTATTTCTAAGCTATGTAAAGGATATTTATGGTATGTTTAACTTATGGTCATGTTCCGGAAGGTCTGTTACAGTTCAAATTGGCATACTTTCGCAGTTTGTCAAATTTAGTCCCTGTAAGCGATTAAACTTGATTTCACCACACCAAACCTTCCAAAACTTATATCTAAGTTATGTAAAGGTTATTTAAGGTATGTTAAGCCTATTTCACTATTCCGGAGTGTTCGTTGCATTAAACTGGTTATATTTACGCATCAGTGCGCGTATAACCTTCCAGAAAGCGATTTAGAGCTTGAAATCGAACAAGAGTTGATATGTGCAAAAGATACACATATTTATACAAGTCCAAAGTATGAAATACAATATTTCATTGGTTTGGCATTTGTTTGATGGTTGAAATGACACAGGTGTTACACTCATAACAATGGACTTTGTTACTAAGCTACCCAAAACCAGAAAAGGGAATGATGCGAGTTGGGTAATTGTGGATCGATTTACTAAATCAGCTCATTTTCTACCCATGAAGGAAACCTTTAGCATGGAAAGGTTAGCAAAGTTGTATGTAGACAAAGTAGTATCCTTACATGGAGTTCCACTCTCCATTGTATCGGATAGGGATAGTCGTTTCACTTCCCATTTCTGGACAAGTTTCCAGGAAGCAATGGGAACCCGACTAAATTTAAGTACAGCATATCATCCTCAAACAGACGGGAAAAGTGAAAGGACGATACAGACCCTGGAAGACATGCTCCTAGCATGTGTGATAGATTTTGGTGGAAACTGGGACGATCACCTACCTTTGATCGAATTCTCCTATAACAATAGTTATCATACAAGCATTGAAGCTGCCCCATTTGAAGCACTGTATGGATGAAAGTGCAGAACTCCAGTTTGCTGGGCATAAATAGGAGAAAGTCAATTATCAGGTCCTGAAATTGTACAAGAAACTACTGACAAGATCACTCAGATCAAGGAACGACTGAAGACTGCTCGAGATCGCCAGAAGAGTTATGCCGATAATCGACGCAAGCCACTGGAATTTCAAGTCGGAGATAAGGTACTTTTGAAAGTTTCTCCTTGTAAAGGAATAGTACGGTTCGGTAAGAAAGGAAAGCTAAGTCCACGATACGCAGGACCATTTTCAGTAACCCAACGTATAGGACCAGTTGCCTATCGCTTACAACTACCAGAAGAATTAGCTGGGGTACATGACGTGTTTCATGTATCCAATCTCAAGAAATGTCTATCGGACGAATCACTGGTAGTACCTCTTCAGGACATAGAGGTAAATGAAAAGTTCAAATTCGTAGAGAAACCACTTCAAATAGAAGACCGAAAGATCAAGTTTCTCAAGCACAAGTGATTAGTACTAGTCAAAGTCAAGTGGGATTTGAAAAGAGGACCCGAATACACTTGGGAGCTGGAATCGGAAATGAAGCGAAAATATCCTCAATTATTTCAGTGAATCTCGAGGACGAGATTTTTATTAAGGTGGGGAGGATGTAACAACTCTCATCAAAAGTCCTATTTATTATTTTATTTGCCTAATAGAAAACCCTAATTGAGACCCCCAAGTAATCCTGCATGACCCCTAGAATTTTCAGAACAATCGGAATTAGGATCAGGGCCCCTAAAACTCAGGGGGGTAAATCCTAGTTGATATTATCTAGACAGTTTTACGTGTAATTCGAAATTTAACAAACGACCAACTCAGCAAGCCTACCAAGACACGGGGCTACCCTATGGTAGGGTAGTACCCCTCGCGCCACACGACGACCCCTCGCGCCACGCGAGGGAGTCGCTTTTTCAGATATAAATAAAGGAGTTTGGCACTTGATTTCTGGCTTCGGTTCGACGTAAAAACTCAATTCGTATGCTGAGTTATTGTCTATTTAATACCAAAACACACATAATCATGAAACACTGCCGTAGTAACAGGGTAATAACTCGATCGCTATTACGATTCAATGTTCGATCGATTGAAACTATCCGATGAATGTTTAAGTGCTGCTCAAATTGGGTTTATAATTTGTCATTCGTCGTGAATTCGATGGATGTTTAAGTATTGCACTTTGTCATTCGTCGTGAGGTTTTAATCTCGTGAGTTATCATAAATGTTGTATTAGTTACAGATCTAGTTCGTGTGCATTGTTGTTTAAATGAGGTTATCAGGCTTATCAGTAGGCTAAACTCTGCCCGTATAAATCTGCAATGTGAGTCATTCTCTTTTTACCAAAATTGCTTTCAAAATCATGTTTGTTTTAAAGTTATAATTACAGGGATTAAGTCTTTGAAATCTCCAAATTATAGCCGATATGTGGGGTTTTGTATACAATACTTGATAACCGTCACCATTGGACAACGAGTTAGCCAAGGGGTGATATGACCATAGTCACATACACCATTGGACAACGAGATAGCCAATAGGTGGTCGAGTGACAAATACCGTGGGTAGATGGTTGATATATATAAACATTGTAATCGCTCTTAATACTGTAAATTATAACAATGCGTCGTTTTTAGTAAAAAGAATGATTCACCAGTATTTCCCCGCTGACAAAACCTTTTTCAAACATGTTTCAGGTGATCTGTTGTGATCCAGGAAAAGTGCCGCTAAGCACTACAAGCTTAAGCAAGTGGCTCAATATAAATAAAGAAACATGTTTTGTAAAAATAAGGATTTCCCAGTGAAATCACTTTATTGTAAACTACCGGGGTTTATCCCGAATTATGAAATAAAATAATAGAGCATTTCAAGTTTTTAAAAGATCCTGTTAAAATCTTCCGCTGTAGCATCAATTAAATACCACGGGTTCCTGTCCCGCGGCTCTAGACCGGGTCAAACCGGGGCTGGGGCCTTGACACAACACGTTTCCTTCGAATGTCCATTCTTTCCACAGGATTCACATTTCCTGAACCTACACTGGCCGGCATGATGGAACGGGCATACCTCACATTTGGGCAGGGTGCCCATGTATCCCTTCCTCTTGTTTTCTGAACTTGCAACACCAGTCCTAACCTCGGCTGGTGGGTTTGCATCTCTTTTCTTGTTACCACTGTTGTTTCCTTGGGTACCTTTCTTGAAATTTGAGAACTTCCTCTTGTTCTCTCCTGACGACTCGACATGAGTCTCCTTCTTCTTTCCGTCAGAGATTGAAAACTTGTTCAATCTAATCGCTTCTTCAGTAAATGCCACGCTCAAATCAATGGCCTCAGTGATCGTTGGAGGCTTTGAAGTAGTCACCATGCTCATTATTTGGGGTGCCAATCCCCAAATGAAACGTTCAACTTGCTTGAACTCTGGTTCCACCATGTAGGGGACAACACGAGACCGGTCATGGAATCTCTGTACGTACTCAGCAATCTTGGGTCCATCCATTTTCAGATTCCAAAACTCGGTTTCCAACTTCTGAATCTCAGCTCTTGAACAGTACTTCTTGTGCATCAGTTCTTTCATCTCATCCCAAGTCATACCATACGCTGCAGCCTCACCTAGAGTCTGAACCTGAAGGTTCCACCACGATAGAGCTCCATCTAGGAATAGTCCAAAAATGTAGGTGACCTGGTGCTCTGGCGTACACTTGCTCATTCGCAGCACAGAATCTGTCTTCTCAGCCCATCTTACGAAGGCTACAGCACCTCTAGTGCCGTTAAAGTTCAGAGGTTTATAGTCAAGGAACTGCTTGTAAGTACAGTCTGTACAAGCAACATCATTCATAGTAAGAATTAGCAAACGCACATGGAATGTCCAAACGTATCGTAATGTGTCTTAAGTGACTTAAACATTATCGTGAAGTGGGTTATTTCCTGAGGTACCTCCGCTGTGTTCAGAGCGTAAGGCCTCATGTTGTGCGATTGCTTGTGAAATCCGTTCATGCAGTTCTGCCTCTGTTGTGGGCAACTGAGTGTTCCTTCGAGGAGGCATCTTCTATAAAGAAGATTGGATAGGTCAGGTCTTATTAAAGATTTAAGCACATAAGCATCTATTATACGAATCAGACCTAGGGGTGTATATACGTAGGTATATAAGTAATCATCACAACAAGCATTCTTTTCACAATCATAGCACAAACATGAAATTCAACAATGTATTTAATGAGAACATTACGATTGAGCTTTCATTAATCATCGACCACCAATATTGTTACATGTTTTACAAAAGTATCGTATCACAAGGAACACAGGGTCACACTACCCTTGTTCAACCAGTCTATCAGTCTACAAAAATCATACAATCAAAAAGGTGATCTCCAAAAGGCTTCGCTAGCTAGGCTCAATAGTGGTGCTCTCATCAAAAGTAAGCTACCTACATAAAACCAAAAACTGGCTATGCTGATGGTGGTGGAGGAGGAGGTGGAGGAAAGAAAAGCAAGCTGCGCACATGCGCAAGCTCCTCCTCAAGATCATAAACATGACGCAACAGATAACTGATCTGCTGCTCAACAGTGAGAAATCGAGCGTCAAACTCAGGAAATGGAGTAAGCGGTGTAGGAGGATGTGAGAACGGGGACGGTGATGAATGAGGAGCAAATGTAGGCTGACACGGACATGGCAAAGGACGCGTTATCATCTCAAGCTCTAAAATCCTGCGGCTTATGATCTCATACTGGAGCTGCAATGATAGAAGTATCTCATCTCGTGTATAACCAGTAAACTGCGAGGGATGGTAGGGATCAGAAATCGGCATGGTGTACGGTGGGAACCATCTAAGTGGCTCATTAAGTGGTGAAGAAGTAAAATGAGCAGAAGGTGCAGACCGAGGTATGTGAGGGAAAGCTGATGAAACATGAGGGTCATGGCCAGGCTGCTGGCTAGAAGTGCCTTCCCCTGGATGGGGTGCGGGTATGTCCTGCAAGAAAACAACAGGCAGGTCGACACGGTGTACATCAGACACCTGAAGTGCCCTCCCTAGTGGACTCTCTGGGTGATAAGGAGCAACATCAGTGGGTGCAGGTGCAAGTGGAGGAGTGACTGGCTCAATAACAGGAGGGTCAACGGGTGTAGGAACTAGATCTGGTATAAGTGGTGCAATGTCAGGTATGCCAAATGGGATAGGGTTATGATCAGGAAAAAGCTTAGGAGCAGGTATCGGCTTAGGATCAGCGGGTGCATCAACAGGCTGATTAACATGGATAAAATCAGGCTCAAGATCAACCTCAAAGTCATGCGAAGGGGATGGTGCAGCTGACATGTCTGTATCATCATCAGTATCAGTGGCGTAACGTCGCAAACCAACTGCCTGTAAGGTGGAAGATGTCACAGATGCAAAGGAATCTGAGACAGAGTGCAAACTGGAGTCAGAGGAAATGTCAATAACAGGGATCTCGGGAAGTGGACTAGCAACAACGTCTTCATCTAGATCTCCGTCACCATGAGCGTCATCGGGAGGACCATCAACAAACAGATCAAAATCGTCGTTAGACAGATCATCGAATGGCCAATCCTCAGGAGGAATGACCACTAAAGGAACATGAGTGAGGATCGGTGCCACTACATGCTCACCATCGGTATGATCGATGATAAGATGATCGTGGACAAGAATGGGAATAACAAACGGATCCTCGTCTGGGATACCATCAGCAAGAAGTAGATCATCGCCAAAATCGGGCAGCGCAAATCGTTGAAAATCGTCGTCATTGTCGGACATCATCTCTGGGTCACTCTCGGTATCAGATGTGAAGATCTCTGGCTCAGGGACAATCTCATCGTCAGAAACAATAGCCATGGGATCATGGTCATCGGACAATCCGCTATCAGATGATGACATGGTATCTGTAACATAACAATCACCACATATGCACATATATTAACTACTAACATTAAGCATGTAATCAATGACAATGTAATCATGTAATCATGTATCCTTCCTAGTCTCCCAGACTAAACCAACCAGTCTCTCAGACTGAACTACCTAGTCTCCCAGACTAAACTACCCAGTCTCTCAGACTGAACCACCCAGTCTCTGAGACTGAACCACCCAGTCTCTCAGACTGAACCATAACATAAACCTTGAAATGTGTTTCGTGTCTTTTCATTTGTAAAAATGTTTGTTTTCCCAGATCTGGGCGTTTCGAATATGCAATGAAAACATGTTGTGAAAACACTTTCGTGAGAGCCCTAATGATTGTAGTCTAGACTCGAGAAGGAATCCTAGTTCGCTACAATCGAAGCTCTGATACCAAACTGTCACACCCTGTCTTTTGCGGAAGCATGATTATGTGTGACTTGCTTAATATCATTGCATTCAATCATAACAACAACTATATGATAAAACCGAAGATGTTCATCCACTAAATAAGTTTAAAAACAAAACAACAACATTGTTTTAAAACACAGAATTCAAATTCGATGCAACTTGTTTATGAGTTCACAAAGACTCGACAAAGGACATTAAATAAAACCAGGATTTGGAAGACATGTCTCGTCCAGGATAAGACACACTGACCAAACCCTAAGACCATGGATGACATCTTTTATTCTTAAACCACACTTGGAACTTCCGAACGCTCGCCAGATCCACATCTAATTCCCTGAGATACATGTAGTTTGAAAACATCAACAAAAGTTGAGCGAGTTCATGTGTTTGTTTCTGTGTATGAATAAACCTTTGTAATTACTGAAAGTATGTATGTATGTTTGAAAACCCTGGTATGAAAGAAATAAGGAAAACATATCATTAATGGTTTGCAAGGCCATTAATATGTGTGACGTGATGCAGGAAGGCTCAAGCCTAGAAGACTTTGCACCGGGCTTCCGGCTGTAACACATAGTCAACCCATGGGCCAAACCCTGGTCCAACATGGGCGGGGCTCGCTACACCCAAATAGATCTATCACTCATGTCCCTCGGTCCTACAACGAGGATTAATGGTCTTAAGCGTTATTCCCACCACTCACATGATCTAGCAGTACCCTTCCTTAGCTAACCATGCCAAATAATAACATTTGTAAGCAGTTTGTAACATGTACTTCACCCCCGAAGTTATAAAACCGCAAACAGTTAAAAGGAAAAGGGGGTCATGAACTCACAGTCTTGCTTCTTCAATAACCGTAACTCAAGCTTCTTCGGATAACCACGACTACCTACAACGTACTATGATCTATTAGACGAGCGGGTCGTGCCTTGACTTAGTATTAATGTCTTTGAGTTACGTTTCTTTGTGTCTTCGATAATATTCTAAGTTATATAATTATTTGTTAAAATAATAAATATTTTAACTTAAATTATATTTATTAAATTCTGGAATAATTGTTAACAATATATTTTAACTTAATACTTTTCAAGTATTTATACTCGTATATCCTTCCCACGGATGGGTGTACTCGAATTCTTGTATTAGTATATTTTTGCCATGTATTGGGGTCGCATTCCGGTGTGTATTTGTATGTACGAGAATACATATCTTCATGTAATTATTAAGTATCCTTATACTTAATATTATATTAACTTTTCCGGAATAATATCCTTAATAAAAGTCCATATATATTTCCAAAATATATATTTTAAAAATATTACTTGGAAAATTATTTATAATTTTTCCCTTGGAAAAAATATTTGTATTTTCATATAAGTTCAAAAAATAATATATTTTCAAGTCTAACTTAGAAAATATATATAAATCTATTTCTCTTCCAAAAATTAATATATTTCAAGTTTGTTTGAGGAAATATATATATTTCTTTCTTAAAAAAATATATCTTCTAATATTTCCAAGAAAATACATATTTTTATTCACCAAAAAATAATATATTTTCTTCTTGTAAAAAATATGATATAAGTTGGTAATAATTGTAAAAATCATATTTTTGCCTTTTGTTGTCCAAAATATACTTGTGAATATAATTTCCGGAATATTTTGTAAGTTATATTACTTGGTTCGGTTTCACCAATATTTT
>JARYGA010028767.1:0-40965 GCA_030545235.1 Helianthus tuberosus | reverse complement strand
GTCCTTGATTGAGCAGTGCTTTGATGTGTTCAAAATGTAACATATAAATTTCATCAAATGAGGCGTAAAACCAACCCTTTTTAAGTACTAATGTTGGAAAAAGTGTGTTTTTGTCTTCCTTTTGTATTTTCAGGATTAAATGAGCTCAAATTAACAAAAGAAGCAAAAAGACATCAAAATCTAACATAAATACAAGAAAAGGAACAAAACGTGACATGCCCGACCACACAACAACATCTTCCCAAGCAAAACAAGAGATCAGAAGACCGAACACGCCCCGTGCTCAGCCAGCACGAGGGCGTGCCCAAGTGTCAGCAGAAAAGACAAAGTGGTAGAAGCTTCTATTGCCCACCACGGGGCCGTGCTCAACGGACACGGGGCCGTGGTCAACTATAAGATTCCCACAATCCAGCAAATCTGCATAGTACAAAGATTCTTCTGCACCACGGGGTCGTGCTCAGCGGACACGGGGGCGTGGTCAACTAATAAGACAAAGCTGCATTAAATGAAGAAAGAGAAGGATGTGGACACGGGGCCGTGCCCACTGGACACGGGGTCGTGCCCGAGCTTCTGTTCAGCCTATAAATAGAAGTGCTTGGCTCAAGCTCAAACCATCCCTTGGCACCACCTCTCTCACACTTCACCCACCACCCACCACCACCATAACACCATCATCCACCACCATCATCCATTGTCCATCATAGAGTGTGTGAGTCGTCTCGGGATCCAAGATTGATCGTAAGAGTTCTTGACAATCAAGGCCATGTTTGCCTAAGTCTCTTACATCACTTGGTGAAGAAAAAGTGTCTAGTGTAATACTTTTTATTTCTAATCTTTTGCACTTTTTATTTGGTTTTGTATTAATGACTTTAATAACTAGTTGCTTATGTTGAAGGTGATCTTTCCTTATCGTTTGTCCGTGGTGTCTTGAAATTATTTTACTGTCTATATAAAATAAAAGATTTTCACCATTCATATCTCCACGGTCTATATGGAGGTATGTTGGCTACCTGGTCGGGGGTTAAGGGAACGGTTTGGTAAAGGTCTTGCCATTGTTCAGCGTTTAGAGGTCCTGCAATGGACCTGGGTCAAATTTAGTAGGACCTCCTTCAATACTTCACGGTATTGGATGGCGGGGGTCCAAACTCTTTGATCCCCTCATAAGTTAACTACTATTAATACTATAACCCGGCTATTTAGGACTATATCCCTGCTGACTCAGACTACTTAGTCGAGGGTAACGTCACCTCCAAAAGAGGGGCCTACCATAATTTGCATTAATAACTTAATTCATTATCTTCCAATAATCCACCCTTTTAGGATTGTATCCTTGCTGACTCAAACTACTGGGGTGAGGGTAACGTCACCTTCAAAAGAGGGGCCTACTACAATAACTAAGATAATCTTTTAATTATGTGCAAAAGTGCGGAAATAATCAAAGGTTACTCTAGATACGAGTCGGAACCAAGTGATTCATCTTGTCTATCTGTTTTTCTTTTATTTTTATTTTCAGCATTTTAGTTAGTTTTTATTTTTTTTAGTTTAAAACATTTTTCTAAACTTTTTATTTTGATTAGACGTTGAGGATAAACCGGTACTAAAAGCTCTTGTGTCCTTGGACGACCTCGGTATCTTACCAACGCTATACTACGCTCACGATGGGTGCACTTGCCCATATGTGTGTTTAGTGTTAGTAAAATATCGTGTTTTATAAATTTAAAACTTGGCTAAAAATAAGTGTTAAAGGGGCTTAAAATATACACCTAATATATATAACACTTCACACGCATCAAGTTTTTGGCGCCGCTGCCGGGGACACAAGGATTTTAAGAAAGTTAGGAATCAACGGCCTAATCGTTTTTCTTATTTTTAGGATTTTTTGTAGTTTTTCAACTTCTGCAGAGCTCAGCACGGGCCGTGCCTGGTCGGACACGGGCCGTGCCCAGCACCATCACTGGCAGTTTTTATTTTCTGAGTTACAGAGAGCTGAACACGGGGCCGTGTCGGTGCAATACGGGGTCGTGTCCAACTCCCAGTAACAGGGATCCAGAAAACAATCACTGTATCTCTGACCACGGGCCGTGTTCACTGAGCACGGGGCCGTGGTGAACATTCTGACCAACGTTCTTTTCTGTTTTTATTGCAGGACTTGGAACCCAGGCGCCACATTTGAACCTCCTACGTAGTGCATGAGCTCCAGTTCTAGTAGAGACATAAAAGAACCCCTAGAAGAACCCGAACGCTTTCTCAGAAAAAGACTTAAAGCTAAAAATCAAGAGAAAGTTTCGGGGGACCCACTTCCAATGGCGGACCAACGTACCCTCATGGATTACCTACGGCCCACCGTAGGCAATCTCGGCGCCGCTATCAATGCACCGAATGTCGAAGCCAACAACTTCGAACTTCGGCCGCATTTGATACAAATGCTCCAAAACTCCGCAACCTTTCATGGGCTTGCGGACGAGGATCCCCATCTACATATTACTAATTTCTTGGAAATATGTGATACTTTTCGGATCAATGGAGCATCAAACGACGCCATTCGCCTTAGGATGTTTCCATTTTCACTAAAAGACCGAGCTAAGGCTTAGCTCAACACCCTCCCAGTTGGCTCGGTAAACACCTGGGATGAACTAGCCCAAAAGTTTCTATATAAGTATTTCCCTCCTGCTAAAACGGCTAAATTAATGACTGAAATTAATACATACTCACAAGAGGATGGGGATCCTTATATGAAACTTGGGAAAGGTTCAAGGAGCTTCTAAGAAAGTGTCCTCATCACGGTCTAGCGGTATGGCAACAAGTATCCACCTTCTACAATGGGTTGTTGCCACACACAAGACAAACACTTGATTCAAGCTCCGGGGGACTTTTAGGTAATCGTCGCCCAAATGAAATATATAATCAAATTGAGGAAATTGCTCAAACTAATTTTCAATGGCACACTCCCCGAGGTAATAAATCTATTGCCCCGGGCGCCCATAAGGTTGATGAAAGCACCTCTTTACAAGCCCAAATCGAGGCCCTCTCTTCAAAAATCAAAAAACTAGAAATGACAAAAACGGCCTCGGTTATGGCTTGTGAAGGGTGTGGTGGGCCACATGAAAATTGGAGTTGTATGAAAGAATTAGATGAACAAGCAGAAACGGTAAACTACATTGATAATAGACCTAGGCCGTCGGGTCCTCCAACGGGTACCTACAACCAAGGATGGCGTAACCACCCAAATCTTGGTTGGAGAGATCCCGGCAATAGTAGTAACCAACAAAACCAACGAACTAATTTTCAACAACAACAAAATTTCTCTCAACAACAAGGTTGAAGAGAAAGGCTTGAAGATACCGTATCTCGCCTCATCTCCGACACCGAAAAGAAAAACTCGGATCGATTTCAACAATTGGAATCGAATTTTAGAAATCAACAAGCTAGCATTCAAAACGTTGAAAAACAATTAAATCAACTAGCTCAAAATTTCTCCGAGAGACCACAAGGCGCGTTACCAAGTAATACCGAACCTAACCCAAAGGCGCAAGTACACCTCATCACTTAAGAAACCGAACCGTGGGTCCCGAAGATGCCCCATTACCGCCAGTTGAAGAAGGTCAACGCCAAAGCACGACTTCACCTACACCTCAACTAGAAAAGGCTTCTTCTCCAAATCAAGAGCCCACCAAGACGCCTCCAATTCCGTATCCCGGTAGGTTAAATCGTCAAAAGACCGATGAGCAATTCGCAAAGTTCGAAAGTTTACTAAAACAATTGCATGTCAATATTCCTTTTATTGAGGTTCTAACCCAAATGCCTAAATATGCAAAATTCATGAGGGATTTCCTCACTCACAAAAGGAAAATTGAATCATTGCAATTTGTTAACTTAGGCGAAGAATGCTCCGCTTTAGTACTCAACAAACTTCCACAAAAGAAAATCGATCCCGGGAGCTTCACAATTCCTTGCTCGATTGGGAAGTCCCCCGTTCGTAATGCATTAGCCGATCTTGGGGCTAGCATTAACCTCATGCCAACATCAATGTTCAAACGACTCGGCCTAGGAACAACAAGCCCTACAAAGATGAGCATACAACTCGCCGACAGGTCCGTCAAATTTCCGCAAGGTGTCACTGAAAATCTACTGGTCAAGGTTGACAACTTCGTTTTTCCAACCGACTTTGTCATCCTAGACATGGAAGAAGACACCGATGTCCCTCTCATCCTCGGGAGGCCATTTCTAGCAACCACCCAAGCAGTGGTGGATATGAATGACGGGACGTTAACATTGAAGTTTGGGGACGAGGAAGTGAAGTTTGAATGTGGAAAGAAGATAGAGGAAGAAGACCCGGTCAACTACATGAAGGTCATAGACTCAAGTTTGGATGACGCTCTCCGACGGTGTAGCATGGGATGCAATACATCCCACTTGGGTAACATATGACCAGGCTTTGGGTCTAGCCAAGGACCCTTATAAACGTGGCGCACCATGGAGGCATTCCACGGAACTATCCTTAGTTTAGTTTAGATTAATTTTCTTGTTTTCTAGTTAGTTTTAATTTTCAGGAATAAAACACACTTGAGATGGCAAAGGATGCAAGGGAAACTTGAACCAGCACTCCATACAGGAAAACAGAACCATCCGACAAATTTCTTCGTTTAAAGTAAGCTCGGCACGGGCCGTGTCCACCCAACACGGCCCAGTGCTGCACAGTCTACAGAAAAAGACCCAGTTCAGGTAACTGGACACGGGCCGTGTTCACCCAACACGCCCCCGTGTCCAGGCTTATGTTTCTTCTGTTTTAATTTTGTTACTGGCACTTGAACACGGGGCCGTGCCCGGATAACACGGGGCCGTGTTCAGCGCCCAGTAACACAAAATTTTTGCTTTTTACACCTTTTTACACATTCAATCAACCTAAAAACTTATTTTTGGGACACATTGAGGACAATGTGTAATTTAAGTGTGGGGGGGATGTTAAAACCTTGAATCTTGCAAGTCCTAAATACAAGCCTTACACAAAACTCTATTGGAACCGCTAATCACCCCAAATTTTTTCAAAAATTTTCATTTTTTTACTTGTCTAGGTTTAACTCGGGAAATTCAAGTTCTTAAAAAGGTTATATTCTTACGAATTTACAACCGATAGCGTCGTGATAAAAAGAACCAACATAAGAAAATTATGAAAAGGCATGACAAGCTTAGTTAAAATTTAATTATATATACTTGATCACATAAAAACCCATTCCCACAAAAGTGAGTTTTGAGCCTTTATTGAGCAAACACTTACATATCATTTTACTAAATGCTCATTTTCGTTTCTTGTGTGAATAGCCGCTTGGTTCTTACGACTCTAGAACTTGCCATGATGATACATTCCAAATCCTTACCAACTTAAACCCGAGTAAGTAAATGATGGAGGCATTAGGACTAACTTTTTTTTATTTCTACACCATTATTTTTCTTTTTTTTACCACCTACCCAAAATCCCCATAGTTAGCCCCTTTGAGCCTAAACCTTTTCATTTCATAACCCAAACCAAACACCCTTTTTACCCACCAAACCTTTTTCATTTTTAACCCTTTGTTTTAGTAACGAGTTCGGTTCTTCATATGACTTTTCAAAAAAAAAAAAAAAATTTGTTGATGATGAAGCACAAGAAAATAAACAAACAAGTTCATCAAAAATAACTTTGTTTGAATAATAGCTTCATCAAAATAAAAGTTACGAAAATAGAAAGTCTTACGAAAACCGACACTTGTTACGCTTTTTAACCCTTTTTCTACTAACCACTAACCACCAACCCAACCACCTACCTTTAACCCAAGCCTAACCCTTAACCCACAAAGTCCTCTTGATATTTACAAAGGTATATAAGTTAAAAAGGAGGAGGATTGATTGCTTGGCAAGCCTATGGTAGGAGTAAGTTCCATGCCGCTCTCGAGTGATCCACAAAAATACATTTTCGGCCGAGTGTTGAGTGATCCCCGTGAGGTATGTGAACTTGTATATAAATAGAATTTTACAAAGGCATGTTATGTCCTAATAAGTAATTTATCTTATGAAAAGTTTTGAATAAATCATGACGAATAGGATTGTAAATAAATAAAAATAAAATTAAATAAAGAATCTTGGAAATCCCGACACTCTATGACAAGCCCAAAACCTTCTTTTCTACCCATTCCATTTGGGAGTGTAAATAGCCACATATTAAAGAGTTTTGCTTGAGGACAAGCAAAGATTCAAGTGTGGGGGTATTTGATGTGTTCAAAATGTAACATATAAATTTCATCAAATGAGGCGTAAAACTAACCCTTTTTTAGTACTAATGTTGGAAAAAGTGTGCTTTTGTCTTCCTTTTGTATTTTCAGGATTAAATGAGCTCAAATTAACAAAAGAAGCAAAAAGACATCAAAATCTAACATAAATACAAGAAAAGGAACAAAACGTGACATGCCCGACCCCACAACAACATCTTCCCAAGCAAAACAAGAGATCAGAAGACTGAACACGCCCCGTGCTCAGCCAGCACGGGGGCGTGCCCAAGTGTCAGCAGAAAAGACAAAGTGGTAGAAGCTTCTATTGCCCACCACGGGGCCGTGCTCAGCGGACACGGGGCCGTGGTCAACTATAAGATTCGCACAATCCAGCAAATCTGCATAGTACAAAGATTCTTCTGCACCACGGGGTCGTGCTCAGCGGACACGGGGGCGTGGTCAACTAATAAGACAAAGCTGCATTAAATGAAGAAAGAGAAGGATGTGGACACGGGGCCGTGCCCACTGGACACGGGGCCGTGCCCGAGCTTCTGTTCAGCCTATAAATAGAAGTGCTTGGCTCAAGCTCAAACCATCCCTTGGCACAACCTCTCTCACACTTCACCCACCACCCACCACCACCACCATAACACCATCATCCACCACCATCATCCATTGTCCATCATAGAGTGTGTGAGTCGTCTCGGGATCCAAGATTGATCGTAAGAGTTCTTGACAATCAAGGCCATGTTTGCCTAAGTCTCTTACATCACTTGGTGAAGACAAAGTGTCTAGTGTAATACTTTTTATTTCTAATCTTTTGCACTTTTTATTTGGTTTTGTATTAATGACTTTAATAACTAGTTGCTTATGTTAAAGGTGATCTTTCCTTATCGTTTGTCCGTGGTGTCTTGAAATTATTTTACTGTCTATATAAAATAAAAGATTTTCACCATTCATATCTCCACGGTCTATATGGAGGTATGTTGGCTACCTGGTCGGGGGTTAAGGGAACGGTTTGGTAAAGGTCTTGCCATTGTTCAGCGTTTAGAGGTCTTGCAATGGACCTGGGTCAAATTTAGTAGGACCTCCTTCAATACTTCACGGTATTGGATGGCGGGGGTCCAAACTCTTTGATCCCCTCATAAGTTAACTACTATTAATACTATAACCCGGCTATTTAGGACTGTATCCCTGCTGACTCAGACTACTTAGTCGAGGGTAACGTCACCTCCAAAAGAGGGGCCTACCATAATTTGCATTAATAACTTAATTCATTATCTTCCAATAATCCACCCTTTTAGGATTGTATCCTTGCTGACTCAAACTACTGGGGTGAGGGTAACGTCACCTTCAAAAGAGGGGCCTACTACAATAACTAAGATAATCTCTTAATTATGTGCAAAAGTGCGGAAATAATCAAAGGTTACACTAGATACGAGTCGGAACCAAGTGATTCATCTTGTCTATCTGTTTTTCTTTTATTTTTATTTTCAGCATTTTAGTTAGTTTTTATTTTTCTTAGTTTAAAACATTTTTCTAAACTTTTTATTTTGATTAGACGTTGAGGATAAACCGGTACTAAAAGCTCTTGTGTCCTTGGACGACCTCGGTATCTTACCAACGCTATACTACGCTCACGATGGGTGCACTTGCCCATATGTGTGTTTAGTGTTAGTAAAATATCGTGTTTTATAAATTTAAAACTTGGCTAAAAATAAGTGTTAAAGGGGCTTAAAATATACACCTAATATATATAACACTTCACACGCATCAGCTTTGTCATCAGTAGATTGTACCAGCAGTGTTTTCTTCTCAGCATTTTTCTGGCTTCATCAGTAGTTAGAAGAACAGCAGCAGTTGTATCCGGGCAGTGGGTGTAAGACCATCAGATGTTATAATCACTTTCAAGGGAGAAGACTTAGTGTAAACTGCTGCTTATTGTGAATCCACTGTCATGATCCGGTTTTGGCTTTCATTATTTGTTCCTCTGGCAGGGTTCAATCCCAACAATCTCCCCCTGGAACAGATAATGCCAAGACCCTTCATTATTCTGGATCTTTATTCCTCATCAGAAGTTCCTTAGCTTGTCTTTTAAATTCTGCTTCAAAGTCTTTGGAACTTGAGTCATCCTCATCCCTGCACAGTGAAAGTTCAAGGAGATCCTGCAAATCTTCAACACCAAGGCCTAGTGCTTCTTTCCTTGATATATACTTCACTTCGCCATTGGATCTGACCAGAGTCAATACGTGGGTCTTTTGATCAGACATCCACTTTAGTACTTTTGAACCCAATGGGTTTCTTGGGAGAGATTTATTTTCAGATGAGCTTTGAGATTTTGGCCTAGAGAAAAATTGTACAGCAGTATCCTGAACTTCAGACATTCTTTTGAAAGCTTCTTCTATGACTTCATTTGCTGCAGCTATATCTTCTGCAACTTCTTTGTCAATTTGCTCTTGTGTCTTTTGTTGATCAAGCTCACTGTCTGAGATATCTGCTGAAATGTTTATTGATGCAGGTTTGGTTAGTACCTTTTTGAAAAGGTTTTGAAGGCTCACTGAACTATCTTCTTTTAGACCCATTTTCTTGATGGCTTCTGTGAAGTACTCAGCTTCCTTTTCTTTTTCTTCTTCACTGGTCAGCAGTTTTCCTTTCTCTTGGTTTATCACAAGACTCGGGTCAACTCTTGATGTGATCAGTGTTTTAAGAGCATCTAGCTGTTGTTCTATCTTGTTGTAGTCTGGCTTTTTAGAAGTGCTTGAGACTGTTCTCTTTCTTTTCTTCAGCCGTTCATAAGCCTCATCGGTATACTGCTTTGTCCATTTTGCTATGGCTTCAGCAGTATCCACCTTAGCATCTATCAGTTCCTGCTTTTTCTTTTTGTATTCAGAAGTAAGATCAGCAATTAGCTTTTTGTACTTATTCCAATTTGGAGCTGTCTTCTTCTTACTTGGATCATTTTTAACCCTTTCAATCCTGTTTGCTTCATGCTTCAAGGCAACCAGTGGCCACTCTTCAAATTGGTTTTCTTCAGCTTGATAGAATTTTTCTTTCATTATATATGCAAGATACTCTTTTCTCATTGCTTTTCGTTGATCTGTCTTTTCTTTGATCAGATCTTGTGCATAGTCTTCCATTAGCTTGACCTTTGTGAGCAAGAGTACCATTCTTTCTGCAATGGCTTCATCACCTTCATATTTGCATTCAAGCTTAGCTCTAATCCTTGCTTACCTTGCTTTTATTTCTAGATATTCATCCATGTTTTCTGGGACTATGAAGCCAATGAGAGAAGGAAATCTTCTTTTTGAAGGATCTTCCTCGGTGTAAAATTGTCTCATCTCATTTTTCACAGCATCTAGTTCCAGTGGATATTTTGCAGCAACATGATCATATTTTTCATCAGTGGCTTGAGTTGTTTCTCTTTTTCTTTTGTGAAGCTTTACAGATGAAGAGGGTTTTGGTTTTGATGTAGAAATGATGAGAGCAGTGGTGGATGGTTGACAAACAGCTGTTGAAACAACTGGTGTCTCAACCTCTGCTGTCACTACAACTACTGATGTGTCAGTAGATGTCTTCTGCTTTTGAGCAGGAGTTGAAGGTGGTGAAGTAGTTTTTGGTGATGTTGATGGAGAATCATCATCAGGAATGAAAACCCTTCTCCTTTTTATTGTAGGAGAGGCTGATGATGTCTTGGGTGGATCAGTGGTTTGAGTGATGGAAAGTGTCTGACTAACAGCTGTTGAAACAACTGGTGCTTCAACCGCTGTTGTCATTACAACAGATGTTGTAACATCTGGTGTCTTCTGTTTTATGACAGGAGGTATTGGTGGTAGAGCAGTGGTATTGGTGGTGTGTGGTGGAGTGGTGTGTGTTGAAGAGATGACAGCTGTTTGGCTAGCAGTTTTTGAAACTACTGCTGTATCAGCTGTTTGGATGGAAGTTTGAGATTTTGAACCTTTTGAGGATTTAGATGTCTGTTTTTCTTGTTCTGGTTCAACATACAGCCCATCTTCAATTCCCTTTTTCTTCAACTGCTTGATATTCTCCCCCTTTTTGGCATTATCTGCAAGGGGGTTATCCATGAAAAGGATGGTAGAGGGAACTTTTCCAGAAGTGCTTTAGAGATGAGCCTTGATAGCTTTGATGTCTGCTTGAGTATCTTTAAATCTCGACTGTACCATGTTTGTCAGCATTTTCACATGTATTTCATGCTGCTGATCAGCCATCTGTTTTTGTTTTTCAAGTAAGGGCTGGAAAATATTCCACAGCTCATTTGCAGCAGGTGCAGGTTGTGCAGATGCTTGAGCTGGAGCAGCAGTGGATTGTGCTTTTTGAGCTTTTAGCAGCTGCTGCACCATATCCTTTATCTCAGCAACTGATGTTTTAAGTTTTTCAACTCTGCCCGTCAATTCCTGATACTTTGAATCATCACCCACTTTAGTGGGATCATCTGAATCCCCACCAGCAGTGGTTGTACCAATGTGCGACTTAGGAACTGAGTCCCAAAAGTCACCCATTGATGCCCCTTGTTCTTGGTACTGGGGACTTCTTTCTTCAGCACTTGATAATCCTTTGATGGTACCAGTGGTTAACACAAACTCACTGGTGGTTATCGAAGGTGCTATAGAAGAAATTGCCTTCAAGGGAGTCTTATTAATGAAACAACTGTCCATATGTGGATCTGTTGATCCAACATTTGTAGTTGCTGCTCCACTTGAACTACTGACAGGAGTTACTTGTAACTCCTGCAGTGTAACCTCCTCAGTTGTTGCTAGGATAGCAGAGGTATAGGCATCAGATCCAGTCACTTGTTGGAGTGTACTCTCTTTGATGAGTGATTGAGAGGAACTGGTTTGTGTCTGAGCTATATCACTGCATGCAACAAAGGTAGCATGGATTGTGGTAGTATGATTGGTGAGGGTATGGGAGTTGAAAGAGACATGTCCTTGGGATCAAGACTGAGGAAGATGGATCCGATTGGGTCCAGAGCTTCATATTGTGGGGTCCCTGTGCTTACAACCTGATCCTTTTGTGAGGATACAGGAGGAGTCTGAGGCAATGGTGGAGATCTTTCTACCAACTGCTGTGAGGAAGTAGCATCAGTGGTTTGTGGTGACATTTGTTTTGTCACTGGCAGTTGCTCTGGGATCTCATCTTCCAGAGTTGCCTTTTTGGGTTTGGTGGGTTTTCTGGATGTTTTCTTTTTGGTCTTTTTGGTAGTGGCAGGTGTGGGTTTCAAAGCAGTGGTAGTGCTGCTATGGTCACCTGGAGCAGTGGGCTCAGCAGCAGATGTCTGAGGAGCAGTAGTAACTACTAAATTCTGCTAAGACACCTCTGCTTTTGTTTTTATTGGTGCCAACATTCTAGTGAATGTTTCAGGTGTTAAACTTTTTATTTGAAAATAAACACCTTGTTTTAGCAAATTTTCATTTTCTTTTTCAAATTTTTGTTTAAAATAGTAGCTTAGAAATCTTGGAAAAAGTAAAAATGCTTTGCTATCAACGTTTTTTACCAAGTCATTAAAGATTTCCTGGGAATAATTGTAATTTTCATTATTTAAAATAGCATAGCCCAGACATTGAATCTTCAATGGTATTTCGTTAAATGCTGTTGTTTTATTTGAAACACACATCAAAAGTGTGTGAAATAAAAATCTGGGTGCAGAAGGGAAGTAACCTTTTTGGTAAGGTATCTACCTTTGATTGTTCTGCATACCCTCTTTTCAAAAAATCAGTTTTCAACTTGGTTTTATCAAAGGAAGTTTTACCTTTCTGATCATCGAGTTTGAAGACTTCTGAGATTTCTTTTGGAGTGATTTGGATCGCTTTACCCTGTATCGAGGAGTTGATGGCTACTAATTTATCGTCTTGTTTCTCAAGCGTAGCATTTTATCTGGGTTTGCAGGTAAATGGGATCGTCTGCTGTTATCAAAGTTTTGTACTTTGATTCAGATAAGGTGTCAATGATGGAATCGAAGGTGTGGTTGTTTGTGGGGTTTGTGAGTAAACCCACATAGTTATGAGGAGATTTGTATGGTATTTCAACGGATTCAGCGGCCGTTTGAGCGACCTCTTTGGAAGATGATGGTGATTTTGATTTTGATTTTGCTTTTGATTTCGTCATTTTGATGCGGAAGAATAGAGAATGATTTGGGATGAAGGGTTAGAAACTGCTTTGAGAAGAGAATTTTAGAATTCAATTCGACAGTGTAAAACCCTGTTTGGGGGTTTTGATCAGGGTTTTATTAAGAAAAAAATGATCGCTGATGTGGCAGCGGTTATTAAGATCTGATGGCTAAAAACTGACCACGTGTCAACCTCTGATGATATGGATGAAGAATGGAGGACAGTTGTTTTGAGAGCCACTGATGAAACAAGCATCAGTGGTTACAACGGTAATACTGTGATAACAGTGGATGATTTTTACTATCAGTGGATAGCATATCAGTGGATAAGACACTGATTTTGAGCATTAGTGCTTGCCAAGCAAAATGAAGGATCAGTGGCTGACTTTTAGCAGTGGACAATATTTAGAAGGCAGATGTTTGAACAAAACAGTGATTAGGGTAAATGGTAAAGATTTGAAAGATGGATATATCAGCAACCGTTTTGAGAATTTTCCATTCAAGGTTTTGTCACATGTCAATTATACATTTTGAAGCTTATACAAATTTCTGACAGTGGTTTAGTACCCCAGATGATGTAAACTTTTTACCAAGGCAACTCATTCTTGTTATAATATTTAAATTAAAACATGAGTGCCCAAGTATTTTAAGATCTATTGACAATCAATCTTTTGAATAGTGTAAGAACAAACTTGAGTTTGACATGACCTTGACAAATATACCATTTCCTTTTGATCTATTTTGAGGATAGTATCACCAACAAAAATAAGGTCATATATCCTCACATGAGATTGAAACTTTTACTATAAAAAACCAGTAAAAAGTTCAAAATATATCATTCCTAAAAAAATAAAGAATAATATATCCTGCTTTATTTGAGAAAACCCTGTTTCAGGAAAAATAGTTAAAGGATTTTCTGAAAACAGCACCAAAAGAATCTGGTATAATTTTTCACTGAAACTCCTAATCATATCAATCTCAAGCTTATGAAAATGGTCAGTGGTTTGACACCAGTGGTATGAAATTTTAAATACATTTTGACCACTGTTTGGTACCATTCTCTTGTTGAATGATTGACAACAGAAATGAGGATACATGTTCACATGGGTTTTTGAAAACCCAGTTGTAGACTTTGTTACCATGTGTAGATTCTGAAAATTTGTCTAGTCCTCTTTTAACTACATTTACTGGGAATACTATTGTTCCCTGAATTTTCCTAAACCAATGGTTGCACATAGTTGCTTAATGACCACAATTACCCCAACCTTTGACTCTAAAGTGTTTTATGTTTATACTCTTTTCTTTTGACTTCAAAAGTTTTGAGATAAACACACTTCTGAGCTTTTGTGAATTTTCTTCTTCCCCTTTCACCCTTCCCATTCATAAGTAATAAAATACTTATTGGGAGGTCTTTATTGAAGGAATACTTAATCCTGAATCATTTTGCAGTAATGCTTTAAGATATTTTGCCATATTTGTACAAATTTTTGAACAATCTCACATTACATATGATACGGATTATCCTGTTGTCTTGATGTATTTTAACAGAGTTGATTTGTTCCTTTTGAGGATCTCAACCTGTTTTCAACACATAAATTCTTATGACTAAAGTTTTAATTTCCCTTTTTTTGCGTTAGCAAAAACACTAAGGTTTTTATGAACATAGGCTTTTGTTAACCTGAGGTTCATACTTTAGCATCTAATATAGTGACATCACAAGTTTCATAACAACAGTTGAAATCAATTTTTGAAAATAAGAACTAATCCCATAGTTTAATAGCTATGTTTCCAGATCTGAAAACTATGAGTGACTTGTGTATGACATCACTTGTTGTGTGAAATTTGTGTGTCTTATGACATCTTGGTTGTTTTACAGAGTTTTTGAATAACCACTTTGAGCATGGTTTACTCGGCACTATGTTTTTCAACTAAATGCACCCAACCTTAGTATCAATGAATTTTGAGCCAAACTGTTATGTCAAATTGATTGTTAGATCAAATTTGACTGTCCAGGCTCTGATACCAATTGTTAGGATCGGAGGTTCTCAGATTGTGTTTGTTTGTATAATTTGAACAAATCAAATAGAGATGAATAGAGTTTAAGTGCAGCGGAAATGATCACAAACTTTGTAAACACAATTAAGGAAGAAAATAGTTTAGATAAACAAATGCTTTTCACCAGTCAAAAGATTACAAAGCAATTCAAAAGATTACAAGCATGCTTACAAACTAAACTCCCCCTCAGCCTGATACTTCAGCGGTTGGTTGCACAAGATGAAAGGATTGAATTGAGGAGAAGAACTCACTCAAAACGATCAAATGTAACAGTACAGAGTACTGTTCCATTTATAGACAATCCAAACCACTAGGGCATCTCAGCTGACGTCACCATGAAAGCGACGTCTAACAGCCTAACAACCTGTATCTACTGTTCTTATACAAACACTGCTAAACCTAACCACTGACTATACATAAAACAGATGACATACTAAACTACTACTTTCTCTTTACATCAGTGCTTTCATCAAGGTTGATCAGTCCTTGATTGAGCAGTGCTTTGTCATCAGTAGATTGTACCAGCAGTGTTTTCTTCTCAGCATTTTTCTGGCTTCATCAGTAGTTAGAAGAACAGCAGCAGTTGTATCCGGGCAGTGGATGTAAGACCATCAGATGTTATAATCACTTTCAAGGGAGAAGACTTAGTGTAAACTGCTTCTTATTGTTAATCCACTGTCATGATCCGGTTTTGGCTTTCATTATCTGTTCCTCTGGCAGGGTTCAATCCCAACACTTCCGGGTCAGCTTTGTTAGCGGCGACGGAATCTTGGAGAAATCTTAGATGAATCTCCTATAGTATCCCGCAAGCCCCAAAAAGCTTCTAATTTCCGAAGGGTTCCTCGGGGGATTCCATTTCGACACAGCCTCGATCTTTGACGGATCTACCAATACTCCATCGGCACTTATGATGTGGCCGAGAAATTGCACTTCTCGTAGCCAAAAGGCACACTTAGAGAATTTCGCATACAACCTCTCTCGTCTAAGTGTCTCTAACACCTCTTGTAAGTGGTGCGCATGCTCAGCTTCACTTTTCGAATACACCAAAATATCATCAATAAACACGATGACCGATTTATCTAGCATTGGCTTGCAAACCCGGTTCATGAGGTCCATGAAAGCCGCGGGTGCATTTGTCAGCCCAAATGACATCACGAGAAATTCGTAATGCCCGTATCGCGTGTGGAAAGCCGTCTTCAGCACATCTTCCTCCTTGACCTTTAGTTGGTGATACCCCGATCTAAGGTCAATTTTCGAAAACCAGTTTGCACCTTGCAGTTGGTCGAATAGATCATCTATTCTAGGAAGCGGGTATCGATTCTTTATCGTGAGTTTATTTAACTCCCGATAATCGATACACATACGCATGCTTCCGTCTTTCTTTTTCACAAACAGTACCGGTGCGCCCCAAGGAGACACACTCGGCCTTATGAATCCTTTGTTAAGCAGGTCTTGAATCTGGGACATCAACTCTTGTAATTCTGACGGCGCGAGTCGGTACGGTGCTCTAGCTACGGGTTTTGCGCCCGGAATCAATTCGATTCCGAACTCTACTTCTCGTTCGGGCGGTATCCCCGGTAAATCTTCCGGAAATACATCTTCAAAGTCCCGTACTACCGATACATCTCCAATCTTCAATGATTCTTTCTCGGGCTCATTCGCGTATATCATAAACGCCTTACTTCCTTGCTTCATAACCTTGTGTGCTTTCAACATCGAGCATATTATGGGGTTACCTCCTTTTTCGCCATAGATAGTGACGTGTTTCCCGCTCGGAGATGTTAGCTTTATCTCCTTACGAAAACACACGACCTTCGCGTGGTGTTGAGATAGCCAATCCATCCCAACGACTACTTGAAATTCCCCCATTGACATCGGGATTAGGTCTATCAAGTATTCTTCATCGTCAATGCTTAATTTGCAGCCTCGACAAACATCACAAACGATAAAACTTTTGTTGTCCCCTATTTCAACTTCTAAGGGCACAGATAATTTCGTCAATACAAATGAAGGATGTCGAATAAATCCATGCGAAATAAAGGATTTATTCGCACCCGTATCAAACAATACACGTGCAGGAATTGAGTTAACCGTGAATATACCTGAGACCACGTCGGGTTCTATCTTTGCTTCAGCCGCGGTAAGTTGGAAGGACCTAGCCTTCGCCTTTGGAGCTTCCGTTGGAGACTCTGTTGTGTCTCTCTTTCCAACCAACTCTGGGCATTCAGACTTTTTGTGGCTGGGCTGATAACATTTGTAACAAACGAAAACTTTTCCGGGACATAGCGATGCAGTGTACCCTGTCTTCCCACATACCGGACACGGCTTGTCTTTGAAGCGGCACTCACCTTTGTGCCCCTTTCCACATACTTTGCAACTTGGCGACCCGCCTTTAGTCTCCACTTTCTTCCCTGATTCAGCAGTTCTAGCTTTCTTTGCAGGGCTTGGATTCACATCCTATGCCCTTCGCTCACCCCTTTCAACTTGTTTCTTTAACTCGATTTCCCGCTCCCGGGCGGTGTTGATGATTTCTGTGAGAGTTTCATATTTTGAGGGAGTCATAAACTCCCGGTATTCAGCACTCAACATGTTGTAATAGTAGTATATCTTCTTCTCTTCCGTGGTGACCAACTCGTCACAGAATCTCAGCTTATCCATGAAAATGCCCGTGATTTTATCAATTGATTCTCCCTTTTGTCTTAACTGGATAAATTCCTCTTTGATCCTGTTAATAACTGCTTTGGGACTATGGTGTTTAAGGAACGGCACCTTAAACTCGCCCCAAGTCATGACCCTTGCCTCTTCGGCTCCTATTTCCTTCTTTTTATTGTCCCACCAATCTTTGGCTTGACCCCTCAATTGACCCGTTCCGTAAGCAACAAAGTCACCTGCATCACAATGGGTCCGTTCAAACACTCCTTCGACGTCACTTATCCATCTTTGGCATATTATCGGGTCAACTTCCACGTTATAGATTGGCGGTTTGCACGCCATAAATTCTTTATATGAGCACCCTTTACGATCTCCCGTTTTCTCCTTCATAAGGTTGACACTATCCTCCAACCTTTTAACTCGCTCTTCAACAAGCGACAACACCGTGCTTTGAATTTTGTCTATAAACCCGGATAGACTACCTTTAATTGCCTTCCCTACTTCTTCGGCAATTATTTCTTTCATTTGTTCGGTGCTTGTTTGCACCGGATTATCATCGTTTCCATCAGACATCTTGAAACAGAAATGTTTACATTTAAACGTTAAACATTTCATTTATAACATTATTTCATTTGTTTCGGTTTAGCCATGTTCCCAACTTGCTTTAACCGTTCACATTCGGTGCACTTTCCGGGTTTGAGTGTGTTAACACGCTCTTCCCATGCACATCAATTCATTTCTCATTTCTTACATAATATAATCTGTTAAAATAATAAGTTAATTCTTACCGGACGATCGATCAAGCTTGAACCGAACACTTGTTGACAACCTTAAGCTCTGATTACCAACTTGTAACACCCTTCTAATTACTACTTGAATTTAGTAATAAATCATACAATTTTATGTAAAAGATGTCCAAACTATATCATAAGTTTCATAGATAAAGTTTATAGGTAGCAAAACATTAGTCAACTAACGACTAATTCAAACATTCATAAGTTAATTAGCAAAAAGATTACATTTCCAAAAACATTGTCTATTTAGATAACGCGGAAGCTTCAAAAGTTGTGTTCGGTTCTTCAACATGCTTGATTGTCGTCCACATCCTTGCAAAATCTGAAAACTAAAGATTTTTATCAAATCTTAGTGTTAAAGTTCTTAAAAATATTACATAATCGAAATTATGCTCAAAACGAATTCAATTAACGAGAATATACCAAATTCAACAAATGATACAGGACTCTACCGTAACTTACGGTAGACACCGTAAGTTACGGTAGATCCTGGAAATATTGGTCTACCGTAAATCAGTAGAATCCTGCCGTAACCTTTTGGCCTCTACCGTAAATTACGGTATCCTAAAAGGTTATGTTTTGTCTTCTTTATTTATTTCAGCCAAATCCAACTTCTTGGATCTTTCGTTTTAACAAAACAACACACTAAATTCTTGTATTTTGATATGTCAATTATTAATCGATAATAAAAGACCAATCAATCATATTACGAAGCAATATCCATGCTTTAATTGATTATTCGACCCGTTTGGCTCATCTACGGAATCTTCCAATATGATGACTACCAACGAGATCTTATCCATCCTTGATCCATTTATTCAATTTAGCGAACATCATCGCTTTTAAAATTTACACAACTTCTATTCTACAATACGACTATATGAAATTTAACAAAATTTCACTTAAGTAACGGTCAAGTTACATACCTTCAAAGTAAGCCTTTCAAACGCGATTCGCCACCTGCTTGTCCACTTGACACTCCTGCGTCCTTTCCTATAGAGTTCATTTATAACATGTTTAGAACTCCCTTTAAACCATATATCGCGTAGTAAACCGAAACATCAAAATTATGTGTATCAACTTTGAATTTCAGTTTTAAGCCTTCTTTGAGGCATTTTCACAAACACTTTAAGGGCATATTTTTACATGATTATATAGCAAGTCTCTAGCTTATCATTTAACCCAAATTTCACATCAATCAACCCATTTTACATAATTGTTAGCTTCTAAAATTCTGAAGTAAATTCACAATTGTCAAATTACACTAGAACAACACCCAATTTCCTAGTGTTTATCAAATTATACATAACCCACTAATTACCTACAATGGTGTTCATAGATTTTCACTAAAAATTCACATGATTTCAACTTGTATTTGTCTAGGGTTTGTCCCTAGACACTATATTGTTCCTAATCCATCATAAAACAAACATGCAACCATAAATCTCAGATTTCCCAATTTCATGAGAATTTCAAACATAAAATTAACACCAAATTTTACATACCTTGTAACCCCCTTGTGATGAGGATCACTAATCTATGTTCGGACTTTGATTTGGACTGAGTTTGATCCTTCAATTTAGAGATTTTATGCTGAACTAGGGTTTTGATGGAGCTTGGGGTCGCCCTTACTCTGGTCGATCACCACCAAACACAGACAAATGTGTTTGTGTTTTATTTATTTAGATTTTATTAATATTAGTTTCATTTTGAACACATTTGGTCCCTAAACTTTCCTTTGGTTCTAATTTTAGCGTTTTAACCCATTTGTAGGTTACTACAAGGCTTTCACCTAACTGGGTTATTTTAAATCCTAGTTAGTTAACTAGTTTATTTTTCAACTTTATATTTAAAATAAATAATTTGCATTTTTTCGGGGTGTTACAGGTTCGGGCCGGGTAACACGATAGGTAATGGGCTACACATTCAGAATTGGGCCAAGTACTCCTGTGGGCCGAGTACTTCTCTGGGCCACATATTATCTTGGACCATTTCATTAGTTTTGGGTCACACATATATATTAGAGAATTTACATTGGGACTTGGATATACGAAGTAAGCTTGTATGTGGTGCAATAAAATGTGTTAACATGGATGATGTGTAACGTGGTTAACTGTTATAACTTGCTTGAGGGATGTGAATATTTCATGAACGTGACGTGTGTAATGTATAACAACATATGTGGTGCAACGTGAGTATAGAACTGATTGTGTTGGTAAACTTTGGTAGGATGTGTTTGATCAACTGTTAATCAAGTAACTAAACTTACCGAGCAAATCTAAGGTGAGTTCACTGCTCTTTTTCCAAGCATGTGTCCCGGGGAGGGACATCTGGTAAACGTTTCGGGGAGGAACGTCGGGTATGTGGGTTTGACTGGAACGTTAAACCTGGGTTGTTGGTTAATACACGTCTATATCTATTACTCAAGTCCCTCCTACCTATTGTTGCCGGGGAGGCAACGGGGTATTAGTTAGTAGCGTTACTTAGGTTTGGCACCCTCACACCGCACCGGGGAGGTCGGTGATGAACTAATGACCCCCATCATGACCATTGTTTTGATAAAGGCTTTTGGGTTTAGGGCAAATAATCTGGAGCCATTGGCGGTAAGCGTGTGATTAACAACATCAAATCTGTGAAACGTTTTAATCTGGTAACTGGTATCTAAATACGTTAACAAAACTTTGAACTCACCAGCGTCGTCTGATACACTTGTCTGCATGCTTGCAGGTCTATAGGTTATATCTTGTGGAACTTGCTGTCTGGGATGCTGGAGTGGTCATGGGTCGAAACACTTGGAATCGCAAGACAAGTCTAACGGTTTTGTACATGTGGTTTATGAAACGCTTAGCAAATGATTTATGCTTCCGCTGTATACAATGAATTACGTTTAATGTTTTGTAACACTTTATGATAATGAATGAAAGTTTTTATTTAAATACATGCTATAGTTCAATGTGATTGGTGGCTTGGATCCTGGTACGCCACACGTCCCACGGTGTTTCCGCATGTGGTATTTTGGGGGTGTGACAGTTTGGTATCAGAGCCTCTGGTTATAGTGAACTTGGTTTTAAAACGTTTTGTAAAACCAGAGTATAACCGAACAAGTTCTGAATACGACCATGACACTCAGCTCCAGACTGCAAGGTTCGTCTCTCGTATACTCATTGTATTGCATAACTAGTGAACACTTACCTATGATATTGCATGTGATTGCACGTTTAGCACAACAGTATGAATTCATGTATTACTTGCATGTGTTATGTGACTGATAGGGTGGTATTTCCCTAAACATTCATGACTCACGTTTCGTGATGCTCTTTGTTTGCTACTCGAGTTTGAGGAATCATTTGACATGAGTTATGAGGAGCTGAGATGAGCATGCAAATCACAATATTATTGTGGGTGCACACATGATAATAGTGTGGGGTGCATGCGAGTCCCAGTGAGGCTTAACAAGTGAAAAGGGGGTTCTGTTCCGTTATTTGATTGATGTGAAACACAACAGTCTATAGGAGTCATAGCAGTGATTGTCTCCTACTCTAACATGACCTTTTCGCTCCTCTCTGAATCCTTTCGAATCTCGATGCTATCGAGCATTGTCTGAACACCCATCTGGACGCCTAGCGAACTGTGTAGAATGTTAGGTGCTTGTACGAACATCCTTGAGTTGGATGTTGCAATGACAATGATTGGTCTATACCTTTCTCGCTTTTCTTCGTTTGCTGGAACTTAACGTATTGACGCTTAGATCCCGAAGTGCGATCATTTCTGTAATGCTCTAGCAACATACCGTGTATCACTCCATCAACTTGCAAGATCGATGGACAAGAGGACGAGCATAGTGCCTTACCAACCTTAGTATTAGAACGACCCTGATTAACGACAATGAACACCAGCAAACTGGCTTCAATCGAATCCTTAACCCTAGACAGCGACTTAGGGGAGTCAAATCCTACGAAACAATCAGAGCATGAACGATGACAACTGCTACAAAAGTGGAATGTGTAACTTCCCACGCAGTGAGTAGTGCCTTAGTACGTGGCACGGAATGTGAATGATGTACCTTGTTGGTGTAAGGTCACAGGTCCCCATTTCAAGCAATGGCATTAGGGGCAACTACCCTGGCAACATCAAGTTACTTGTAATGGTAATCAACAGTATGGAAATGAAGGAGCCTACGACATGGAGTGGCCATTGTTAAATCAAAATGTTAACAACCAAGGGAACGACGACAGTATTGGGAATCCTAGTATCTGTGACAACAACACTGGACGTGGTACTCGCGGAAGGGCATTTAGGATTGGCGTAGGCAACGCCAGGTGGGATAGAAGCATGGTAGCTTGTATGTTTTTGGGGTAGATAATCACTTCGTCTCTGTTCAGTGAAACTCTGACGCTTCTTGAAACAAAAATTGTTGTGGAATTGGCTGATGGCAAGTCAATTGAAGTCTCGTATGTTCGTTGGGATGCAAACTCGACTTTGTGGGACAGGGGTTTGACATCGACCTTCCTTCTGCTATCCATGATGGTTTCGATGCAGTAGTTGTGTAGATTGGTTATTTAGATATCGCGTAGATATACCCTGAGGGAAGGAAATTTTGCGTCACTTTATACTTTGAAGTGTCAGAGTGGTGTAAAAGTTAGCAACATATCAGCAAAGAAGGCCCAGAAGTGCCTACGGAAGGATTACCTCGCTACGGTAACAACCGTTACTAACGTTAAGAATGAGAAAGAGAGGATCGAGGATCCAGCAACTGTTCGTGATTCCTTTCGGTGTGCTACTCGAGGAACTTTCAGGTTTACTTCCACAACTGTTAGATAGACTCTCAGTTTGATCTCACGCCAGAGGCAGCCTTGATTCTTCGTACTCCTTACCATCTTGCACCAGGAGGGTTGTAAGAACCGTCAAATCAACTACAAGAACTGTGGAATAGGTGTTTTGTCGGACCTAGTTTTCGCTTCGGGGAGCCCCGATTATATCCGTGAAGATAAGCCTTATCGTAGGACATGTGTACTGATTATCAAAAACTCATCAAGGTGACAGTCAAACTTCTATTCGAGGGTTAACAACCTGTTGACCAGTTGCGAGGGTCGAACTTCTATTCGAGGGTTAACTAACGAGCGAACTATCATCAGATGGAAGTACAAGGGGAGAATGTTCCTAAATCGGCATATTAAACGTGGTGTGGCCATACGACTCTGTATTCCATGACCTTTGGGGTAATCAACACATCAACGGCTTTACGGATCACATGAATCGACCGTGTTCTGATGACGTTTAGAATCACTACTAAGGGAAAGGAACACCGTGAGAGGCACCTGTATTTTGTCCTAAGAGCTCCTAGGGGAGGCGCAACTTCACACGAAGTCTACCAAAGTGTGACTTCAGGATTTGGGAGGTACACTTTCTTGGTCACGTAGTCAACAAAATGGAGATACATGCAGATCTCGCTAGAGATCCATTTCATTAGATATTGATCGGCACCAAATAGTCCATCGGGGATACAGTAATTTCTTGGTCTAGCTAGATACTAATGTAGATTCATCGTGGGATTTTCGAGGATTGCGCAACTTTAATCTCTTTAGCATAGCAGGCTGCTGTGTATTCGTGGGGGACAAACAGGAGGACATCTTTTCAGCTTCTGAAACCCAACTCTACAACGCGCTAAGTATTGTCTTTACCCAAGGGTACGGATGATTTAATGGTATACCATGATGCTCTGAATCAGAGTCCCAGTTACACACCGATGCAACACGAGAGAGTGGTGACTTACGAAATGGAGTTACGAAGAGGAACTGCACAACACACAATCTGCGGTGGAAACAGTGGTCTTTGGATTTAAGTTGGAGGCATTACTTGGACGGTACCGAATGCACTACTTAGACCGATCACAAGGGCCTCCCGTGTACCCTGGTTTCGAAAGAGCTAAATCAGTTAATGGCATCGCTGGATGGAACTTTTGGATGATTTCGACTGTGAAACCTGAATGCGCACAAGCTTTGCAGCTCACTATCGACTTTAGCCTACCCGATCAGATTCGCCTTGTTCTAACCGAAGCATTAAGGGAAGAGGAATTTCAAGTTGGGTCCGTGCGGGGCATGGAAGAGCGACCATTAGCAAGTTGGACGAAATTTGCTACTTCATGGAACACATATGTTTTCCCCTTATACTGTAACCGTAGGGAACTTGAGTGGAGCAAATCACCCTGCCTCGATGTTCTAAGTCGTCTGGGTCTTGGTAGGGGATACTTGGATTTATAAATCCTGTACGGATGGCCGAGCATGAAGGCCCACGTAGCCGAGTATATGAACGATGGTTGACTTGTGCGAAAGTCAAGGTGGAATATCAGAAACCTACTGCTTTGTGCTAGCAACCAGAAACACCCATATGGAAGATGAGAACAGACTGTCATGGATTTTGTCGCTAGTCTGCTTCCAACTCGAAACGGAAACAATATCACTTGGACGATCGTTGATTGTCTCATGTAACCAACACACTTTATTGCAATCAAGGACATTGACGAGTCATCACAGTTTGTAAATATTCCTCTGGGAGAGGCGGCTTTTAGGCACAAGGTGCCAACTCCAGTTACCTCCAATTTTGAACTATACCTGATTTATGGAGGACAAAACACAACACCCTCGACTCACGTCTAGACATGAGCATTGCTTATCACCGTAGTGTCAAAGCTTTCTGTATCGGTAATCTTTTCATAAACTCCAGAATACTTTTGAAATTTTCCATCTTTGGAATTTTCTCATCATAAACACAACAAATGTTGTACAATGGATCGAACTTCACATTAGATGCCTGAAAAACAACAACATACAAGAAAGTTACACTTAGAATAATTTTCAACACAAACAACATCATTCAAACGAAATACTCTCAAACGAAATCATATTTCATGCGGAATAACAGTTCAAACGAAATCACATTTTGAAACGAAATAGCATGTTTTAAAAGAAATATCCATTTCAAACGGAATAACATGTTTCAAACGAAATACCATTTGAAGTGGAATGACATCTTGAAACGAAATTATCTCAAAACTTTTCTGATGATGAAATTAATCAGCTGTGTTTGATCTATATCAAAATCCGAGCACACAGGACTGTTTTATTTTCAATTTTACCCAATAATTTGATCTAGATCTGAGTTCAAACATTCAGATCTACCGTTTTCAAACGGAATCAAGTCATACAGATCAAATTAAAACCCTAAGCAAGATCTATATCATATTCCGAGTCCATTAATATGTTAATCGATCATTTTTACACACAGATAAACCCTAGATCTAAGTTTTTGTTCCTGTTCATCGCCGACCAAACGAAATTAGTCAAATCTGGGTTAATCCAACAAGAAATCTCACCTTTCCCATGATTATGGTTGAGTAAACCAACTAAAATCAGGATTTCAAACAACAATCGGGAAAAATAACGGCTGGAAATCGAAGGTTTTGTATTTTCGCGTGAAATCGCTTTGACAGGGACTTTGAAACGAAATAACAGAAATGACCTGTTCAAGCGAAATATCTCCTCTATTTATAGACAACCTAATTTCGTGTGAAATAGGCACTGAGGTGTTTCAAGCGAAATCATGGTTTCAAGCGGAATCATGTTACAAACGAAATCATCATTTCAAGCGAAATTACCGTTTCAAGCAAAATCATCAATAACATTTCAATTTTTTTCAATTTGTAACTTTTTGAGATTTTACCGACACACCCAGTTAACCAAGTCTAAGTTAATGACCCTGGTCAACTGTTTAGCCTGCCAAGTCCAAGTTAATGACCTTGGCTGACCAGTTTATGAAGATGCTGATTTTCTGAAACAATTTTAAGTTCAAGTTAATGAACTTTTGAACTTTCAAGCAATTACCAATCACATTCTCAATCTTCTGCTTACCCAACCCTCAAGATCCAGACTTGTTCAGCACATAAGACTTTGATTATCTGATCCCCAACGTCCGTTGTCAAAAATATGATGAAAATCAAATCTTTTTGAATTTTTGAAAAAGCTAAACAAACAGACAATCTTTTTGGATTTTTGATAAGCAACAAACTGTACACACAATATTTTTGGTGAGTGTGTTAGGAGATCATATCAGCTTCCGACAAGATACAAGTACCGTTAAGCTTTGATTTCATATTCAGCATTAAACAGTTCGCATTGATTGTCGATATACTGATCCTCTTAAATTTTCACACAAACTTCAATCTGTTCAGGATACGAGTTTAGTGTTTTAAAGACTTAAACTTATACGCGTGTCCCACCTCAGAATATACTCCCGTATCCAGATCCCAATATTCAGTCTTACAGGTGAGTATACCTAGATGATATCTGTAATGGGTTAAATGCGAGGGCCGTGAGAGCTCAGGCTATTGCTTCCGCAAAATCAGAGAGATGATGACTTCGACTTTTGGTGGGTCCCCTTTGGGGATCTTCTTTTACAACACCACATGATTAGCATTTTTCAATGTTTCATCATTTTTTATGCTGAGGGGAGGCTTATATTTCAAGCAGCGTAAAGTATTCTCCGAGGACTAGGCCATTGCTTCCGCAAAATCAGAAGTCCCGGGATAATACCCCAGATATCACTAAGCATAAAGACCTAGTATCTCAGAAAGATGGACCTTTCAAACAAGATTTCGGGGGTTACCCATATATCCGAGAGATGTTCCCCACGTAAAAGCAAGTAATGATTTAGGTTTATATCCCGAACAAACCTACTAAATGTGTAAAACCTATCAGCATATCATCTGCAAGACTGCTTAACACATTTAAACTTTACATATCTTTAGCGTACTGCATCTGTCTAGCTGATGTACGATCATTTCCCCTTTTTACACAAACTCATTTTCAGTTTTTCTATTGTTTTTGGATTTTTTAAATTGTATCTTGTTTTTGGATTTTCTGCAAACGAACACCCTTTTCAGCGGACTCGCATAACCTACAAAGAAACCCTCATTACTTTTAGCACCAAACTTACCATCCGGATTAATGAAAGTACAAGGCGATCCAAACGGTTCTAAAAAGCATCAAATTTGGTTTATAACGATGAAGAAGTTCAAAACAGGTTTTCTTGTATTTCTTCACTGTGAGAACGCGATTCAATGTATAGCACGTTGCTGCAACTGCTTCACTCCAGAAAAATATCGGCAGCTTGTAATCGGCGAGCATCGTTCGAGCTGTTTCAATTAAGGTACGATTCTTTCGTTCAACTACACCATTTTGCTGTGCACTGAATTCTTGAAGAATTCCTTTCTCATTGCAAAACTCGAGCATCCGATTGTTCTTAAACTCCGTTCCATTGTCACTCCGAATTCTTCTGATCGGCAATTTGTATAGCGTCTCCATATTTTTGAACAGTAACATCAACGAATCAAACGTTTGGTCTTTACTTTCAATACACATCACCCATGAAAACCTTGTGTAGTCGTCAGTGACCACAAGACAGTATAAGTCTCCGCTTAAGCTCTTTACATTAACTGGTCTGAAAAGGTCCATGTGTAGCCTTTCGAGCGGAACTCTGATTGAATTCAACAGCTTCTATGGATGTGTCTTCTTCGTTTGTTTTCCCTTCTTGCACTCTACACAATCATCATTTAAATGAAAGTTTTTCAGATTTACAGCTTCTACTAGATCATTGTGCACAAGAAAATTCATTTTTCGCACATGAATGTGGCCCATTTTTCGATGCCACATTCTCGACTCTTTTTCAGTCGCTTTCGTTTTTGTCACAAAACATTGTTTCTGATGATCTGTTGTTGTTGCGACACTCATATAGAGAACATACAAATCATTTTATCGTGGAGCTCGCATCAACACCATGTCCTCAGGAATTTTAAAACCAGGTTATATGATTAAACATTCATTTTTAGTAAAGTGTACTGTAAAAGACTTGTCACAGATCTGTGATATGCTCAACAGACTGTTTTCAAGTTCGATTATATAGTTCACTTTTTCAAACGACACAACGCCATTTGTTAGAGTTCCTTCACCAACTATCCTGCCACCCCGATTCCCTGCAAATCCAACATATCCATCGTTGATTGATTTAACATCATAGAGTAAAGCCAGCATTCCAGTCATATGCCTTGAAGCTCCGCTGTCCATGATCCATTTTGAGATTATTGACCTCGGAAGCCCCTGCATACATCACAGAAATTCATTCAAACAATGAAGCCCATGATTTCTTTACCTTTGGAACACTTCCAAACACAATATCACATGACTCATCAACTTTCGGAATGTTAAAAATGACGTTTGGAACAACAGATTCGGATTTTGGTTTTAAATCACCATCTTTAATTGGAGGAAATTCCTCAAGCAACTTGTCTAGTTCAAATTCAAGTTTCTTAACATCATTTGCACACAATTTTGGTTCAGATTTTAGCTCATTTTCCATCTTCTTTACTTCAACTGACTGTTTTGGTTTTGCCACCCATGATTGGTTTTCAAAATTTTTTGTCTTCGGATAAACCTTTGAAGTCTTTCGAGTTTTCGAAGATTCGCCAATCTCATAGGTTGATTTCGGCTTTTCTTCGGACTTCAAAGTTTCACCTCTTTTCAAAGTACGAATGGGGGAAATCATTGGTGTTTTGCCCTTAACATCAATTGGAGTTTTAGGTTTGGGTTTTTGCAAAACTGGTTTCTCAATCTTTTTCATACACTGCTTGGCCATGTGACCAATTTCATTGCAGCGGTAATAGATTCTTTTATCATACTCGGCAAAAGTTGATCTGTAGGTCTCCTGTTTCAACTTTTTAGCTGCATTGAAATCGTCAATGGCTTTTTGACTGAAGATATAATCCTTTTCAGCATCAACACTAGGACCAGCAACAAAAACATCACTCATCTTTTCTTTTGGCTTGACATTCTTAGCCATGTTCTTTTCAAAACCAATACCTTTGTTTTTAAAGTTGTTACCATTTCTTTTGTTAGACCCATTTTTACCCACCCAATCCTTTTTCCCAGGGTTGTTCGGTTGTTGTTTCACAAAAGACTTTTTAGGTTTTGAAAGAAACTCGTTATTGTTAACCTCAGAAATATCAATCTCAACAAGTTTAAACACTTTTTCAACATTTTGCATGTTCGCGTTTTGGATTGGATACTCAAAATCAGAATAGAGTTTGTCAGTTCCGGTCATTGTGTAAACCACAATGATCGAATCATCATTCGCAACTTTGTCTGATTTTGGTATGAACTTGTCCAAGAAGTTACCATCTTCTTCGGAATCAGAAATGGAGTTTTCAAAATGAGTTTTCACAGTATCAAACTCCGAGTTATCACTTTCTTCATCTAACACTTGGTCAACAACGGTTTTGATCACCTGTGACTCATTATCAGTATCGGACGAAGAAAATGTAACATCAATATTCTCAGGCAACTCATTCTCAACGGTTCTTAATTTGAGATTCAATGCAGATTCCACCCCATCTGGATACTTTTGAGTGTAATGATTCCACATTGGGGGTGGAACACTTTTGAAGACAGATTTCGCATCATGTTGTTTTGGAAGAATTTGATCAATCACATATGATGAAGCATCATAACTCATCAGTTTCTTATCAATTCTCTCAGTTTCAATTCTCATTAACTCAAGTTCTTTTTTCAAAGAAGCAATGGTGTCCAAATTGATGTTAATTTCCATTTGTTTATCCATGACAGTAGATTTCAGCAACTTCGTGGCTTTATCATTTTCAAAACTTTCTTTTTTAATCATTTTGATTGACCGTGCCAAAGTGTCATATGCTTATTTTATCTCACTGAGATCAAATTTTACTTCATCAGTAAATTTCTTCAATTCTTGAAATTGCTTATCTTTTTCAAGACAATCCATGCATGATTTTGAACAGTTTTTGCATGAAATTTCAAGAATCGAATCAAACTTTTCGGTAACCTTTTCTTCTTGATCAATTTTAAAATCTGTTTTACCAAAACCATCAGACTCTGACTCAGACTCGTCTGCTGATTTGATCTCCTCATTTTCCGATTTCTCGTCAGACTCTTTTTTGACCGTTTCGACAGACACACTTTCAACTGACTCGGTTTCGACAGACTTTGATTCGACAGATTCTATTTCTACCTCTTTTAGCTTGCCCATTAATGCTTTATCATCAATCTCTTTTAGAGTCTCTTCATTCATTTCTTTTGAAACATCTATTATCTCTTCAACTGGATCTAGTTCAACATCATATCTTGGACAAAGACCAGTAGTTGGCTCACTGAAGAAACCTGCAAAAGATTCAAACATATTAGGAGGCATTATTGATTTGAAAGAACTAGCAATAATCTCCTGTTCAGATTGGTAGTAATAGACTTCTGCAGAAACTTCTTCAAGATCAGCTAAACTTTCTTCAGATGTCACTTCATTGACTTCTTCTGTCTCAACAACGCATTCCGGTTGTTCCACAATTTCTGCCATCATTGCCCTACCCTCACTACCAGGGATGTACTTATCCTAACTAAAACCTTCAGCAACCTTCTCATCATCTTGATTGACTAAAAGAGCCTTCTCCGGCTTGTTTTCGATCTGAGGTCTTTGGGTGAATGGTTGTTGACTTGTCTTATGATAGATCGCTTGTTTGTAATAATCATTTGAGAACGGGTTTTGATGGTTGTAAACCTCCCTGTTTGGACATTCCCGCTTGAAATGTCCCTTCTCTTTACATTTGAAACATGTGACTTTCGATTTATCAAACCCAAGTTTTTTATCAGGTCCTAAAAGACTGTTCCGACCAGTAATTTCCATAAATCGTTGAGCTCTTCTCACCAAGCTTGCCATTCCCCATTTGATGTCGATCAACTCCAGCTCCTCTGGATCGATCTGATCATAGTCTTCCTTTGTCATATCGAGGTTCCCAATTCTACCTGCAACCAAGCTTTCATACGATTCAAGCACCGAAGCAAGAAGTGCTATGTGCTGCTTTGCTGATGATTCAGTAAAGTCTTGAGCATTCTTTATGTTCACCGCTATGTTGCACAAAATTCCTGGACCTTGACTCTGACTGTTTGATCCTGACGAACTTTGAGTGTAGGATTGATCAGGTGAGTTTTGAACCTTTGGATTTGGTTCAAAACTTGCAAATGGTGAGTTATTGTTGCTTGATGTGACAGATGATACTCCTGATGTTGAATCTGCACTAAAGGCTGTCTGCACTTTTGGACTTAGATTTGATGTTGCTGGAGTACTTCCTTTGTAATACAATGAGACATCTTGTTGTACACTTGAAGACTTCATCTTTCTAATCTTTGCCAGCTCAAGCTCATGAGATTCTATTTTCTCAATGAATGAACTAAGGTTGAATCCGACATACTTCAAATTATTCTTCAACACCAAAAGATAAGTGCCCCATTCATCGTATGGCAATGCATCCGCCAATTTATCAACCCATTCCTCATCCGTTTTGGTTATGCCCAACCTCTTCATCTCAACAACCAGATGGCAATATCTTTCAATCAACTGTTTTGTTGTTTCACCCTGCATACCCGTAAAGATATCAAACTCCTTCTTCAACAAAGCAGTTTTGCTTTTTATCATAGACACACTTCCCTGAAACTTGACTTTTAGACAATTCCAGACAGACTATGAGCAACTTTGATCTTGTAGCAGAACTAAGATATCCTCTTTGATGGCTTGTTGTAGGATACTCATCATTTTCTTTTCTGCCTTGAAATCTTCTTGTTCTTGTGGAGTCAAACTTCCGATAGCTTTCTCTAAACCCGAACCATTCTTTGGAGGAGCATATTTGGATTCGATTTTCATCCAACATTCGAAATGGTTAGCTTGCACCCAAGTCTTAAACCTTTCCGACCACCCAGCATACTCATCAATGTTCATCAACTTCGGCGGTTTCTGCATAGTGCCGAGTTCATTTTCCATGTTCACATTTTGCACGATACTGGCTGGTGTTTATGCTACCGTCATTCCCCCACCGGCAAAGAAGTTGTAAAACTCTTGGTTATCCATTTTACGAAAACAATTTACGGAAAAAAATTTCAAGTTTTGAAAACTGGTTACTTTCAAGCGAAAACACTTTCTACACGAAATGAACTTCAAACGAAATACCACGAACGAAATAGACTTCACACGAAAACAGGTTTTCAAACGAAATCAAACTTCTCAAACGAAATCAGCTTTTATGCGAAATCACCTTTCACACGAAATCAGCTTTTTCAAACAAAATAACACCTTCAAGAGAAATCAAGTGTTATTTCGTACGAAATTAATCTCAAAACCTAATTTCGTGCGAAATTAGCCAAACGGAATTATATTTTCAAAAAAATCAGTAATTTCGTACGAAATCACCTCAACTTTTCAAACGAAATAAGAGGCTCGTTCAAACGAAATCAATTGTTTGGCCCATTTTTGTCACTTTTAGTCTGAATTTAGGTCTGATTCTTTCAAGGGTTTGTTAAAACTGTATTTTACATGTTATGTCAAAAGATCAGTCCATTTTGTCCATGAATTTGTCCAAAAGACCAAAAAATGAGTAGAAAAAGCATTGATTCAAGTGTATTGACTCATCCTGTGCTCTGATACCACTTGTAGGATCGTTTTGCGACCTAATGAGTCGTTCAGAGTCAACACAAAGCTGTTTGAAAGGCGGAAACAGTCAAACAACCTCAAATCAGTGTAAGAAATGTGTAGAAACAGAGTATGATACTTAAAACAAGCTTCTCATTGATATTTGACTTGATTACACGGTGAAAATTGGGCAGCACTTCGTTACACTTGCACTAATTTCGTACTAAATGAGAAGCACCACTGCCATATATATAGGCAGCTAATTTCGCATGAAATTACCACTTGTAATTTCGTGCGAAATTACACTACGTAATTTCGTGCGAAATTACACTACGTAATTTCGTGCGAAATTACTATAAACAAACATAAACTTTGCATATTTGACATTTTGACCCCTATACAAGCTACCGACATGACCTAGACTTTAGACGTAGGCTATAGAAATTATGAACCAACACGTAGGATAAGCGATCTGAGTAAACGAACCATCCTGACACTCGAAGACATGCTGCGAGCATGTGTGTGATTGACTTTAGTGAGAGTTAGAAGGATATTTACCTTTGGTTGGGTTCTACTGCAGCAGTCACCGTATTAGTATTTAGACAACTCTGTTTGAGGCATTGCGTGGACAATAATGCCACTCGTGTTGGGTTAACATGGGTGACAACCTAATCACAGATCCAGGACTCGTGCTTGAAACGCTTGAAGATTTCTTAGATCGGAAATTGTTTGACGGCAACGCGTGACCGTCAGGAAAGCTGATAAGCTTAGTAAACACTGGGAGTTCACTGGAGCCGAACGTATCATAATCGAAAGTCTCACCCTGGGAGGGTGTGGTACACTTTTGGGAACCGTGGCAAGCTTCATCTACGATATGGTGGGACATTCAGGATTCTGGATGGAATCGGTGACGTGGCTCACAAACTCGAGTTACCCGACGAATTGGGCAACGTACATGATGTCATTTATGTCTCGAATCTAAGGTAGTGGTTGTGCGATGAAACATTTGTGATACCTTCGTTAGACAAGTTGCAGTTGTTGAGGAATCTACTGGAATCATGGACCAGGACATCAAGATTCGTTAGCATAGTTGAATTTCAATCATGAGAGTTCGTTGGGACTCAAGACGTGGACCGGAGTTCACGTGGGAACATAAGCTCTAGTATCCTCAATTGTTTGAGCGGTTGAATCAACCTCTGATATCATTTGTGAATTTCGGGACGAAATTCCCTTTCAAGTTGGGGATGATGTGGTACCCGCGGAAAATCCACAGTCATCCTGAGTTAACATCTTGTTGCTTTGGGATACTTGTCAAATTTCAGGATGAAATTTCTTTCAAGTTGGGGATGATGTGACAAACCGAACTTTAAGGTTAGCATCTTCCTATTTTCACCTCGCAATTGGTATCGTTATGTTCTATCTATGTACATTATGTAAATTATATGTGATTGTTGTTGTTTGTATTTTATGTGAATTTGCTAAATAAGAGAACCGAGTCCACGTCTCTAAAGGCTGATTTTCCTTCTAGTTGGGCAGTCATTGGCCCAAGTCGCTAAGGGCCCGAACTAGTGTCATGTTGGGCTCGGCCCACTTATGACATATGGTTGTACGCTTAATGTTAATTAGGGATTCTATTATTTCATAATCTTATGAACTCGCTAATGTTGAATGCATCAAACATTTAGGTAGTTGGGCTTTACGGCCCAAATCACTTACTAACACTTGGGCCACATAAGTGTCAAACATAAACATCACACTTGAGCTCTTAAAACCTTTGGCCCGGTTCTCCTATTAAGCCCACCCGATCCCAACCTAATCCCCCTTTTTATGTATACGTATTATGTGTTAGCTTGGCACAAAACTCAAAACAAACCCTACCCTCCTCCATATTTTACGTACGGCAGTGGAAACCCCCCCTTGTATTGCGACGGTAGTTGGACCCTCCGCATCATCGAAGACATCATTCTATTCGAGCAAGCCATTGGTTAGTAGATTTACTGTTATGTTAATTCTTAATTAGTGATTGGGTTTATGTGAAATCTTGATCTATGTTTTATAAATATGTGAAACGTGAAACTATGATTCTTGCATGATTAATAAGGTTTAGGGATTGCATGTTATGAGAAACATGAATGAACCTGGTTTAAATGTTAGAAAAGATGTTAGGGATTATGAGTTACATGTTCGATCCTAACATTAAGGATGAAGATGCGATGCAACAGTGGGTTATGTAATATATATAATAAAGCTGATTAAATGGGTCATATGTAACATAGTTTAGCATAATTTGATAATGAATTGAATGCATGAAAAACTCATATTATGTGCAATATGTGTTAGGCAGTGAATTAGAGTCACGAGGAACTAGGAAATTTCTTAGAATATGCAAACTGTTATAACTCATAAGATGCAATATTCAAGTTGTTTGGCCGAGGGGCTTGTTGGGCTGTTCAGCCAACACGAATGCAGCTGGGCTGCGTGACTTCGGGTCACCAGCTAAGCCCACACCCTTGTGTGCATTAGATTGTTACTTGGGCCATTTAGTTAAAAAATCACACACATTTACCTAAAGCCAAACCGAGTGGGCTTGGGGTTATTGGATCAGCCTGTTGAATTACGGGGTAATGGTTCGGGCTGGGTAACACGATAGGTAATGGGCTGCACATTCAGAATTGGGCCAAGTACTCCTCTGGGCCGAGTACTTCTCTGGGCCACATATTATCTTGGACCATTTCATTAGTTTTGGGTCACACATATATATTAGAGAATTTACATTGGGACTTGGATATACGAAGTAAGCTTGTATGTTGTACAATAAACTGTGTTAACATGGATGATGTGTAATGTGGTTAACTGTTATAACTTGCTTGAGGGATGTGAATATTTCATGAACGTGACGTGTGTAATGTATAACAACATATGTGGTGCAACGTGAGTATAGAACTGATTGTGTTGGTAAACTTTGGTAGGATGTGTTTGATCAACTGTTAATCAAGTAACTAACCTTACCGAGCAAATCTAAGGTGAGTTCACTGCTCTTTTTCCAAGCATGCGTCCCGGGGAGGGACATCTGGTAAACGTTCTGGGGAGGAACGTTGGGTATGTGGGTTTGACTGGAACGTTAAACCTGGGTTGTTGGTTAATACACATCTATATCTACCACTCAAGTCCCTCCTACCGATTGTTGCTGAGGAGGCAACGGGGTATTAGTTAGTAGCGCTACTTAGGTTTGGCACCCTCACACCGCACCGGGGAGGTCGGTGATGAACTAATGACCCCCATCATGACCATTGCTTTGATAGAGGCTTTGGGGTTTAGGGAAAATAATCTGGAGCCATCGGCGGTAAGCGTGTGATTAACAACATCAAATATGTGAAACGTTTTAATCTGGTAACTGGTATCAAAACACGTTAACAAAACTATGAACTCAACAGCGTCGTCTGACACACTTGTCTGCATGCTTGCAGGTCTATAGGATATAACATGTGGAACTTGCTGTGTGGGATGCTGGAGTGGTCATGGGTCGAAACACTTGGAATCGCAAGACAAGTCTAACGATTTTGTACATGTGGTTTATGAAACGCTTAGCAAATGATTTATGCTTCCGCTGTATACAATGAATTACGTTTAATATTTTGTAACACTTTATGATAATGAATGAAAGTTTTTATTTAAATATATGCTATAGTTCAATGTGATTGGTGGCTTGGATCCTGGTACGTCACACGTCACGCGGTGTTTTCGCATGTGGTATTTTGGGGGTGTGACAGACGTAGTCTCCGCGTACTTGCCCCGCAACTAGTAATGAATCAATGTGAGCTTCCAAATGTTGCACGCCGAGTTTGACTGCCAACCGTAGCCCTGCGAGCGATGCCTCATATTCAGCCTCATTGTTTGTACTTTTGAAGTCGAGGCGTATGGCGTAATTGATCTTATGGCCGTCAGGGCTGATGAGTCGCAGACCTGCACCCGCGGCGTTCGCATTGGACGCACCATTAGTGTATAGTGCCCAGATGTCTGATGGAGACGGCGGAGGTGTAGGGTTTTGTTCTTCTTCGCATTCTTGGATGCGATTCGCCGGTACTTCCGCTGCGAAGTCAGCTAAAACCTACCCCTTTTATTGTCGGGCGTGGCTTGTAAAAAAGGTTGTGTCCACCAAGTTCGATAGCCCACTTGGCAAGTCTACTAGAGATTTCGGGCTTAGAGAGGATTTGCCCGATCCTGTAGTTGGTTAAGAGGGTGATGACATGATCTGCAAAGTATCGGCGCAGCCGCCTAGAGGCATGTACCAGCGCTAGGACCAACTTCTCCATGATGGAGTATCTTGTCTCTGGGTCGTTAAGCATCTTGCTGACATAATTGTCACACCCCGATATTTCCACGTATTACCGGTGGGCCCGGTGGGGAGTATCGTGACGTAGTTGATATCATCACAGTCCAATAATCACAGTTCAATGCACAACGGAAGTCTAAAGTAATAATAATACAAACCGATTTGAAAGTATAATAAAATATTACACAACGGTTGTATATGGATCCACAAGCGGATCTTAAAACAGAAATATAAACTCTGTTCAACAGACTTTAGACGTTTAGAACTTGCAAGATTCCTTATTAACGCCCTGAGCTCTAACCAATTACGTACAATACATGTCACTTAATCTTTTTGGAAAATACGTCAGTTTACACTGGTAAATACAATTAACTGACTCTTTTGAAAAGTGTTTATGAAAATTGATTTAAATGCACAAGGCACAAATATTATTTTATAACTTAGGACAATTATATTAATAACAATCTTGTATCAGATTTACATGTTTGTCCAACATTTAGGGCCGGTGTTTATACAAACCGATCAAGATTAATCGACACACCACAAATATAAACTCATAAGAAGTTACCTCACGAGTGAGTATATCTTTTACATACGCAACAGGCAAGTGTATGCGTACACCCTGTGCTTAAGTTGAGGCCATTTACGCTCTTTAAATTAGCCAAGGATATCCAGGACACGGTCATTAACCCCCAATGTTATTTGTTATCAAGCAATACTGATTAAAACGGGATTATGCAATTTAATCATCTCCGATTAAAAGGTTTCTACACCCGACCAAGCGGTATTATTATAATACCGTATCCCAAACCCGTATAAGGGAAAATAAGTTAAAAGTATTTACCTGAGCTAAAATGTAATTTTTATTCTCAGCCGTATATTCAAATCAGTAAGCACAAGTACCTCTACTGGGGCTCTCAATCTGGAACGAAGGTTTTATTAACCTATTAGATTCCTAACGGGTCTTATTTAAGTTGTAACTTAGACCGGTTAGTTTTAAGGAAATGTTTACGGTTCAAAAAGCAAGATTAAGCGAAGACCGGACTAGAATGTGATTTAGACCCGACAAGTATGGAGACTTGTATAATATGGGTAAACTAAACACCTTCTGAATTTTGAAGTAAAAATGATAAGGTTTGACCCGTTTCGGTTAATTTATGCAAACTAGTTACATAAACCGTACCGAACGCGAAAAATGCATAACGGGTAACCAAATGAGTCATGAACATGTTTCACAAGTTAATATGCCTTAAATATGTTGTGATATTAGTAGGATATCTTCCATTATGCCCAAATCAAATTTAAAACCAATTTAAGCCCTGTAAGGGTATTTTGGTCATTTTAAAGTTTATAAAACAGGTTTAATAGTAATCTGATGTTCTGGTCTAAAATAATCAGTAAAAATATTTATTTTAATAAGTTATATCAGTAAGATATCATACATATGTGAATTTTATCATTTATGACCAACCTATGCACCGTAGGGGCATTTTGGTCATTTCACATATGCTATAAGGGTCAAATTTGGTAATCTGAGTTTAAAACTTTTACTTACTGTTTTAGTATAAATTTTATTCATAACATCAGTGGGTAACCAGCTTTAGGTGCCAAATATGGTTTTAAACCATACTATGTGCCTAAATCGCATAAAAGTCGGTATTTGACGATATTCAGGTTGATTAAAGAAATCTGAGATTTTGATCAGCCTCTACTGCTTAAAATAACTTATTTAATATATAAAATTAGTAGAAAAAGGGTTTGATATGTAAAGGATGTGTAAAACTCATTTTATTAACAAAAAGGGCACTATCGTCAATTACTGAGTCTATGCAAGAACTCTATGTTATGATCAGTTTAAAATTTAATAAAAATTTCCAAAAATCCCTAAATATTATATTACATCAGTGGGTAGAAAGTTTGGTGTCAAAATTTGGGTTTAAATATGATTTATGCCAAAATGCCATTTAATTAATAAAAAGCTTTCATTTTACGATATCGCGCATAACTTCTATTATAGACTACGAACTGATGTTAAATTTTTAGGTCATACTTATAAATCAGTAATAAAGGTTTTTGTCCTCTCACATTTTCAAAAATCTCGTTTTAATATCAAAAGGGCATAATGGTCAACTTTTAAGCATTTAACGGAAACATGTAATGAACTAGGATTTCTAAGGAACCGTGCTGTAAAACATCAGAGGGTTATACTAACACATAATGTGGTTCTAAAGGAACCCTAAGGCATAACTAAACTAAGCTAAATCGGGTCAGAACTGAAAGTCAAAGCAAAAGTCAAATTTTGCGACTTTCGGTTGCGAACCGAGCCTAAACTCAGAATTGTCGGGTTGAACATGCCTAGACATGTTCAATTAATATTTACCAAGTTATTAAAGTGACAAAAATGATTTTATTGCCTTTACATCATTAGTTATGAATTTATTTAAAAACCGACTCGTTTGACTTTTATTTTAATTACTTTGACCTGACAATTAACTAAGCAAACGTGGTAATTTTGAGGTGCCCTTTTGAGGGTTTAATACCTACCTAATTACGATCATGTAGCCATGTTCGTTGCGAACAATGGCTTGACCGTTTAAAAGTCAAAGCGTTTATCGCAAACGCTTGACTTTTCGGCTTTTAAGCCAAATAAAAATAAATAGCCATAAGAGGGCACTTACATGTATCACCCACTATTTTGGTAATCTATGGGTGCCCAAAACAGGTATGAAGCATAAAGCTTCAACTTCGAGCAATTCAGATCAAGTGTGAAATGAACTGAAAATGGGGTTGGGTATTTATAGGATTTCTAAAACCGTTACGATCGTTCCTCGATAAACGAGCTTTAATCTGGACCGTACATGTATCACCCACTATTTTGGTAATCTATGGGTGCCCAAAACAAGCCCATGGTATAAGAAAAACCTTGTGGAAACCCAGAAACCAGCTGCAGAATTGAAAAATCTGGTTTTTGCAGGTCTGATGGTCTCTCGCGCCCCGCGTAGGCTGAGCCTATATCTTACGCGGCCGCCAGCTCTGTTCAGATCAGCAAAAACTTTCAGAAGTTACAGTTTTAGTCCCTGCAAGCTTGTAAGGCCCTTTTTGACACGGTTAAGGCCCATTAAGCCATTTTCAAGGCTCTATAATGATGCCAAAGTGTAGGGAACATAAAACATGCTCAAAAACATCTTGGATGTCGGTTCGTTTGGTCGTACGGTTGCGTTGTTCGGTTAATTACGACAAAACACGAACGGATGCGAAAAACGATCCAAATTACACGTCGAATGGAATTTTATCATGCCAATCACTAAAACAAAATATTTTAATAATTACATAAATTTTTGGCTGTCCGGATATATTCAGAATGTAAGATATGCGCGAAAATGCAAACTTATGCACTTTTTGACGCTTTTAGTCCCTGTTGATCAAATAAGTTTATTTTTGCGCACCAACACCTCTAAGCCTATTTCTAAGCTATTTATAGGATATTTAGGGCATGTTAAACTTATGATCATATTCCGGAAGGTTCGATACCATACGAATCGGCAGACTTTTGCAGTTTGACGCAATTAGTCCCTCTAATGCGCAAACTTGCGCCTACCATCGTTTAATAGCATGGAAGCCTTATCTAATCAATGTTAGGCATTCTTGAGAGTATTATTAAACATTACGATGCTTCGGGTTCGTAAAAAGGTCATTCAGAGGTATAATTAAACATATTGACACTTTTACCCCCTTAAACTTGCAAAGTTGCGCGTATCGTCACTTAAAGGCATAAAAACCTTAGACGGCCAATAGTTGGCATTCCCGAGAGTATAATAAAATATCATGAAGCTCCCGGTTTGTTAAAAGGTCACTCAGAGATAAGAATTAACATGTTGATGCTTTTAACCCCTCGTCGCGCAAACTTTCAATTAATTATGCAAACGACTACTCTTGATCAACAAGCGGCTCATTTGTGAATATGAATACCGTAAGAGGTTATTCAGAAACTTATTTTAAGCATGCTAACACTTCCAGTCCTCCATAATCAAAGTTTTGATTTTTTTTTCACAAAATTAGTCCCTCATAGTCAACATTTGACTTTTTAAGGTTTAGTACACGTGTCAACATATCATTGGACATGTTTTTACAAGGTGTTACATCCTCACCCCCATAAAAGAAATCTCGACCTCGAGATTTGCTAAAAATAATGGAAGTACTTTGTCGTATAATGGTCTTAACCTACATAACATA